>JAINUT010002602.1:0-71211 GCA_020205555.1 Panax stipuleanatus
TGATCATATCCACCTTCAAACTTAATTTTTGTTAGGAATGAGCACTAGTTAGGTTCACATGTTCATATTTTATTACGGAACCAATATAGATAAGCTAACATGCACTTCATGTGTCTCTAGGTGGTACTAACGTGCTTGCAAGGTCAGTATGTAAACATGCTTTATATATGTTAACGTCGTTTATGAAACTTTAAATTCGTTTCCAAACTATGTGTCGTTTGGTTAACCATGCATGCTAATATACTAAAACATGCTTACATTGCCTCATTAGGTTTATATATATGTATTAATCATGCTCCCATGCTTGTTTTAAACAAAAATCAAACCAATTGGTGCATAACAGTTTTGTTGCAGAATGCATTAAAACTGAACCACAGAGGCTGGCAGCTGCGGGCTCGGCAACAGTAGCTTACTACTGGCGCTGCGGCGAGCGTGGCGCTGCGTGAGGCGCTGCGGCTGCGTGGCTGCGGCGCTTCGGCGTGAGGCAGTTTTCTGGGTTCAGACTGCAGCGAAAACCGACCCAAAACCTCCATTTCATCGATTTACCCAGATATTATCCTTGTTTAACTTACTAACACATACATATATGCTTATATAACAGTCAATAGCAATTATTCAATTCCAATTTCATGAACTCTAACTAATTTACGAATTTCATGTATTTACAGAAATTGAAGAGGAACAATGGAAATGAAAGACTATTCAGTGGTTCCCATCATGTGTGTATGTTCCTATATAACAACAATATAAGGGTTCTACAAACCAATCATGAACCAATTTGGCATAATCAAGAATTTCAACAAAACTCAGAAACAACAATGGAGTTCTTTTGACAGCAAAATGAAAATGAAGGACACGAAGAGGATTTATACCTCTGTTATGGAGTAAGCTTGCTGATGCTACTATAGAAATTCCTTCTGAACAGACAATCACAGTATACTCTCTTCTCTTAGAAATATTTCAGCAATGAAATGAAGGTGCAGGGAGTTCCCTTTATATAGAAGAATGAATACACAGTCCAAGCTTCTAACTCCCAAATCAAACTAACGGTGTTGTCAAATTGCATGAAGGTTATAGAATGGTAGGTATTTAGTTGTTAGAATCCATCATTAAAACCACTCCCTTGCTCATCATTGCTACAAGGCTATGGAAATTTACTGAGTTTAAGGAGAAGCAATAGGCTTAGGCCATAATGGCTGTGCACGTGAATGGAAAGGAGAGTGACTATTATATTGGGACAAGCCAAGCCATCTCAGCATTCTTACAAATGGACTATATGCTACACTTATGTTATATATTATATGTACTCTTAGGTTATAATTACAATGTTCTCCCCATAATGTAATAAATGCAATTTGAATACATATAATCTATGTACATTTTATCTTACCGATATAATACAATCGGATACTACCACATTACAATTATATCATATATTATTAAATTGTATTACTCAACAATTATTTATAATAGATCTATGATACATTATTTTAATGTATATCCACACATCATTTGTCACCTACACATCATAACATATAGTTACTATACATTTAATTCGCATGCTTGCACATATAATTTCTCATCTTATAAATTGAATATTAATTAATAATATACACATATCCTACATCAATCAATATAATTGTTAACCTCCATAACAATTTAATTAACCTTTATATGATTAACTATCACTTTGATATAAATCTTATTATATTTATAAACACGTTGCTCATATTATTATGTTTCTTGCCATAATAATCACATATTATAATCCAATCCTCATTAGTATTTATAACAGTTAATTAATATTCTTCGATTAACAATTAATATAGATTAATTGTTCGCTTAAATTAATATAATCATTCTTATATTACGTCACTGTGCCACACAAGGCAATCAACGAGTTTGTCACAAACTCCACCAATTTCTCAATTATTATAATATTCAATTATATATAATTGAATTAATTCATCTCATAACACAAAATCATTTATATTCAAATAAATTCTCATTTCCATTAATATATTTATTTAATAATATATGAAAATTCTCGGGTATTACATCCTCCCCCCCTTATAAAAATTCCATCCCGGAATTGCTACAAGGTTATACAAATAGATGGGATAGTCCCTCATCATCCTATCTTCTAACTCCCACGTTGCCTCCTCGACATCGTGGTACGCCAAAGTACTTTTACAGATGAAATAACTTTATTTCTCAAAGTTTGTTCTTTCCTATCTAATATTTGGACAGGAATTTTCTTCATACGCCAAGTTCTTCTCCACTTGAATGGGCTCGTAAGAAATCACGTGCTTGTAGTCGGCCTTGTATGGTCGCAACACGGAAATGTGGAACACGTTGTGGATATGCTCCAACTCGGGTGGTAACGCAACTTTGTATGCCACTTCGCCCACTCGCTTCAGTATCTCGAACGGTCCTATGAATCTTGGACTCAATTTTCCTTTCTTGCCGAAACTTATTTTTCCCTTCCATGGAGATACCTTCAAGAATACGAAACTGCCGATTTTGAAGTCTCGGTCCTGTCGATGCAAATCTGCGTATTTCTTCTGGCGATCTTGAGCTGCTACAAGTCTGGCTCTTATTACTGTCACCATGTCTGCGGTTTGTTGAACTAAATCTGGTCCGAGTATTCGTCGTTCTCCTACTTCGTCCCAACATAACGGCGTTCTGCACTTTCTCCCGTAAAGAGCTTCGTACGGTGGCATGCCAATACTCGCATGTTAGCTATTATTATATGCGAATTCTACTAAGGGTAGGTGGTCGTCCCAATTTCCCTTAAAATCCATCACGCAAGTCCTAAGCATGTCTTCTAGCGTTTGTATTGTTCGCTCACTTTGTCCGTCTGTCTGAGGATGGTAAGCTGTACTCAACCTCAACTGCGTTCCCATTCTTTCTTGCAAACTCTTCCAAAAATTGAACGTGAAGCGCGGATCTCGATCAGAGACAATTGATACCGGCACTCCATGTCGTGAAACAATCTCTTTTACATACAGACTCGCTAATTGGTTCAAACTGTAGCGTATCTTGATTGGTAGAAAGTGTGCGGTCGTCGTTAGTCGATCCACGATAACCCAAATAGCATCATAACCTTTCTGTGTAACTGGAAGTCCTACCACGAAGTCCATGGTAATATGCTCCCATTTCCACTCTGGTATTTCTAACGGTTGTAGTAAACCACTTGGCCGCTGATGCTCTGCTTTAACGCGTTGGCAAGTCAAGCATTTACTGACGCACTCTGCGACTTCCCGTTTCAAATTAGGCCACCAAAAATGTTGCCTTAGATCTCGGTACATCTTTGTGCCTCCCGGATGAACGGAATATGTCGTATTGTGTGCCTCGTGCAAAATCTCTTCCCTCAACTCGGTTACCGCTGGTACCCACACTCTCCCTTTAAATCTCAAAATATCGTCTTTATCCATTCGAAATTTTTCTTCCTCACTTTCTCTGATCCTCTTTCGGATTTTCTCACACTCTTCATCCTTTTCCTGAGCTTCCTTTACTCTATTCAACAACGTCGGACAAGCTTCCATTACAATTAACTTCTCACCAGACTTTTCTGGTCCTTTTACTTCTATCTCCAATTTCTCCATCTCTCTTATCAACTCTTCCTGAGTTGTTAAATTAAACAACTTCTCCCTTCCTTTCCTGCTCAGAGCGTCGGCAACCACATTTGCCTTTCCCGGGTGATAAGAATATCGCAGTCATAGTCTTTGATTAATTCTAACCACCTTCTCTGCCGCATGTTTAACTCCTTCTGTGTGAAGATATATTTCAGACTTTTGTGGTCCGTGTATATCTCACATTTTTCTCTGTATAGATAATGTCTCCATATCTTTAACGCAAAAACTACTGCCGCTAACTCTAAGTCATGAGTAGGGTATCGTTTTTCGTAATCCTTCAATTGTCGTGACGCATATGCAATAACCTTGCCATGTTGCATGAGCACACAGCCAAGCCCCTTGTGCGATGCATCACTATACACCACAAAATTTCCCGCATCATCTGGTAATGATAACACAGGTGTTTCGCTCAATCTCCTTTTCAGTTCTCGAAAACTTTCTTCGCATTTGTCGGTCCATACAAATTTCACCGTCTTTCTAGTCAAATTGGTCAACGGGGTTGCTATCTTAGAAAAATCTTGGATGAATCTTCGATAGTACCCAGCTAACCCTAGAAAGCTTCTCACCTCCGTCGGTGTTCTCAGTTGTTCCCAATTACTTACTGCTTCGACCTTCGCAGGGTCTACTGAGATTCCATTCTTATCCACCACGTGGCCTAAGAATTGAACCTTCTCCATCCAAAATTCGCACTTAGAAAATTTTGCATACATCTTCTCCTTCCTTAGTGCCTCCAAAATAATCTTTAGATGTTCGCCGTGTTCTTCCTCTGTCTTTGAGTAGATCAAAATGTCGTCGATAAAAACCACTACAAATTTATCCAAGTATGGCTTGAAAACTCGGTTCATCAAGTCCATAAATGCTGCCGGAGCATTAGTCAATCCGAATGACATTACCAAAAACTCGTAGTGTCCATAACGGGTTCGAAACGCAGTCTTTGGTATGTCCTCATCCCGTACCTTCAGTTGATGATATCCTGTTCTTAGGTCGATCTTTGAGAAACACTTTGCTCCCTTCAGTTGATCAAATAAGTCGTCTATCCTCGGTAGCGGATACCGGTTCTTGATCGTTACTCTATTCAATTCTCGATAATCGATACAGAGCCTCATCGATCCGTCCTTCTTCTTAACGAATAGTACTGGTGCTCCCCAAGGAGAAACACTCGGTCGAATGTAACCCTTATCCAATAATTCTTGCAATTGTATCATCAATTCCTTCATTTCTACTGGCGCCATACGATATGGAGCTTTCGAAATTGGTGCCGTTCCCGGTGCTAAGTCTATTACAAATTCGATTTCTCTGTCTGGCGGAAGACCAGGCAGATCGTCCGGAAACACGTCTTGAAATTCATTAACTACGGATATATCCTTAATTTCTACTCCCTTCTTCCGAGTATCAACGATGTAAGCTAAATATCCTCCACATCCTTTCCTTAACAATTTCTTGGCCTGCATCATCGTAACGCAACACGATTGCTTAAGCGATGAGCTACCATAAAACACTATCTTAGACTTACTCGGAGTCTGAAGGTTCACACATTTGTTCTGACAGTCCAATTATCGCAGCATGGTTATACAACCAATCCATTCCCAGTATTACGTCAAATTCTCCCAGTCTAATAGGAATCAAGTCTACGCTCAGTTCATGTTTACTATATTTACGCGATAATTTTGATAAACGTATTCTACAGGGATCACTTCCTTATTAGCAACTTCTATGATCAAAGGATTTTCTAATAGTTCTCGAGGTGTACTAAGTCTACTAGCAAATTCTTCAGATACAAAAGAACAGGTGGCACCCGAATCAAATAATACATAAGCATTTATATCATTGATTGGGATTATACCTGACACCACATCCTTCGCAGCCACTGCGTCTTGGACGGTCATGTTAAAGGTTCTGGCGGTTGGGCGGTTGGATTGTGCCGGTCCACCGATCATCAGCTTGTTGCCTCCTTGCTGATTACTACCCCCGCCACTTCCCTTCTTTGG
This sequence comes from Panax stipuleanatus, assembly GCA_020205555.1. NCBI lineage: Eukaryota > Viridiplantae > Streptophyta > Magnoliopsida > Apiales > Araliaceae > Panax > Panax stipuleanatus. The sequence continues at coordinate 5,627 of JAINUT010002602.1, forward strand.
GCAGTCCTTAATTCGGTGCTCCGTCGAGCCACAAGCAAAGCATCCTTGTATCTTTTTTGGTTTCAAACAGTTGGCCGAGATGTGCCCTTCCTGTCCGCAGTTGTAGCAAGTGCCACGTCCCTTCCAGCACTCGCCCTGGTGATTCTTCCCACACTTCGGGCATCCTTCAGCCCTCTTCTTGAAACCTCCACGAAAATTCCCTGATTGATTATTATTGTTGTTTTTGTTGTTGTTGTTGTTCTCCCACTTTCTCTTTCCCAAGTTGCTTCCTCCGCTACTGCTTCCTCCCGTACGATTCTCTCCTCCAGTATTCTTTCCTTTCTTTTCTTTGTTATACAGACTTAAGGCCTCACTGCCACCTTCCGCAATGATTGCCTTCTCCAGTAATGCTGCAAAGGAATCAATTTGAAGAACTGATACCTTATTGAACAGCCATGGCTTCAACCCTTGTTCAAAGCGTCTAGCCTTCCTCTCTTCATCACCAACTTGGTGCTCCGCAAATCGCGCTAGTTCGTTAAACCTAGCCGCGTATTGCGCCACCGTCATCTCACCTTGTTTTAACTATAGGAATTTCACCTCCATCCTATTCTTCATACTTTTCGGAAAGTAATTCTCGAAGAACAGTGTTTTAAACTTATCCCAAGCTATTATCCCTTCTCCAGCTCTTTGTTGATTAGCCTCCCACCAGTAGTTCGCTTCTCCCCTCATCATGTACGTGGAAAACACCGTCTTCTGATCTTCGCCTACGCTAGCTATAGTGAAAGCTTTTTCGATCTCTTTGATCCACGTTTGTGCGACGATTGGGTCGGTAGTTCCCTCGAACTCCGGGGGTCCTACACTCTTAAAGTCTTTAAAGGTTGTTACTGGCACAGTTTGAGGGTTCGGGCGAACGGGTTCATTGTTCCTTCCCCTTAAGGCTTCTCCTAACAAGTCTACCAGTTTCTGGATCGGGTCCACTTGTTCTCTCTCATTGTTAACGGATTCTTCGGGTGCAGTCAATCTACGTCTGGGCGGCATTATCTGCATCACAATTTTTCATTTTATTATTATTCAAGTATATCACTTAAGTATTTCTTTTAATACTAAAAGAATAAATTTATAACACGTTTCTAAAATCAACTCCATTTATATTCATATGCCATTTCATTTCATTACATGATTTCCCCAGCATACTGCTATAAATGTTATCACATATATCCCCTAATATCACAAAAGACGGGGAATATACCAACCTACTACCATACTACCCCTCTAACAAAAGCTAACTCGGGGTTTACATCATCATCCCACATCTTACACAAAAGATCGGGATTACAACATAGTATATATAATACATAAGGACACAACTAGTACTACCACTAGACTGACTAAGGAAATCTCATTCCATCATCCCGCGCTCCACTGCGCTCTTGTACTCCAACTGTGCTATATACGCAACCAGCTCTCGGCTCAAGGTATGTAGAGTCTGTCCCTGTTCTGTCGGGTAGTGGTACACACCATCAATCACCCTTTCAAAAGCTGAACGGAACACATACCCCATCTTGTTCATCTTTCTCTTCTTGCACCTGACCTCGTCCTCAAGGTCGTCAGCTCTCTCATTGGACGCTTCCCACTTCTCCTCGAAGTGTAACCTATCCATCACCTCCAACTTTAGCTGAGTACGGAGTGCCTCTTTCTCAATTTTCTCACTCACCTCCCTCTACTCAACCTCTTCTAGCTTCTCTGCCAAATCTACATTCCTAGCCACCGACCTGTGAAATAGAGTCCCCATCTGGATCCCTGCCTCCCTACGGTAGGCAATCTCCACCTCTAACTCTTGCATAGCCAGCTTCCTCTGGTGGTCCTCGTCCCTCAGCTTCTGGAACTCAGACTCTCTCTCGTGGGCCTCTGCCTCCAGCTCCTGGACTCTGCAGTCTAACTCTAGAATACGCTCCTCGTACTCGCCTAACATCTGTTCCTCTATAGTAGCCTCATCAGAGTCCTCTACTGGCTCATCCTCCATCGGCTCCTCCTCTGGATCAGACTCTATCTCAATCTCGTCCTCGTCGTCAGACTCGAATGGTGCAACAGCCTGCACTGGTGTAGCCTCTAGAGGTGCCTCGTATACTACGTGTATATCCCTGGGCTCCTCCTCTGCAACTCTACTAGGTACCCCTGTGTCTGTCATCCTACACTCACAAACACAAGACAAGAAATAGCATCTCCATTAGAATGTTAAACAAAATATAAGTTCATTGTATAGAATGAAGTTACATTTCATAACAGACTAAGTCTCTCAAGGAAAACTCTATATGAGTTTTATCTCCTTCCTAACTTCTAAGTTCACCTAAGTTATAGTCCAAGGACACTCGTTCCTAAGGTTTATAACTACGGCTTTGATACCAACCTGTGACGCCCCCAAATTCCAGGACCGCCACTTAGTCTCTCGAATTCGGTTCATCACGTGCTCATGGTAATACATCACAATAATAATAATTAAATATCATACGATCACAGCGGAAAATCTATTCTAGAATAATTTACAATGATTTATTATAATTATTCCCCCAAGTCTCGCAACCTACAGTACTTAATAGATTACATAATAATATCAGTTAACGACTTATTACATAATCTAACTTAAGCTTAAACATAATCAAATCCAGTCTTACTACATCATCATCATACAATATTAATATATTTAAAACATAACAGACATAAGCTAGTTGGTAGCTTTGCCCTTGCCCTTATCAACGCCCGAAGGTTCACCATGCTCTGCCTTAACTGAAATGTTTTAGGGAAAGCAAGAATGAGCACAAATTGCCCAGCAAGTAATATACAATAAGGGTGAGTAATAAGATTCTCAATTCTCGAAAGGGTATAACAAGATTTGATAGTTCAAGAATAACAAGAATATCAGCAGTTCTCAATATCAGTCGCTAAGGACAGGATAATATCAATATGATTCAATAATAAGTCAATTCAAGATTTCAAATAATTGAATACTGAGTAGTCACTACGGACTATGAACTTCTACTAGAATTGACAGTAATAAACTGAAAATCCAACAAAAACAGGTACAACAGGTGATCAGCCTAAAGTACCCTTGTTATGCATAACAATCAACCATACTCAAGTGTGCACGTCGGTTCTCCGACAATTATATATTCCCTTCAAAGAAGGTTGTTCTTCTCAATCAAATACAAGATCCCGCACCAATCAATTAGTTTGGGTCGCTTTTCAATAATATAAGTCTAGCCGAATCAAGTGGCATAGACACTTTCACAATATTCAAAACAATACTAAGTTCAACATGAATAATAGCTTTAATGAAATAAGAGTTCAAGTATGCTAATTCGATTCAACCGATTAAATAGGAAACTAGTTCGCAATACACAAGATAGGATACTTGCATAGCAAAAGAGTATAAGTTAGGAAACTTTCACAATCATAGATTTCCTTGCATAAAGTAAATGCGTCGGTTAGGATACTTGCACTTTAAAAGAGTGTAAGTAAGAGAACTTGCCTTTAGCATAGTTTATCCACGAAAAGCAATCAACACTTTCGAATTCCTATCGTAATACAGTTACGTATATATATGATATTCATTAGTCATATAATTTAACTTCACATTTTCTCTTTGAATATACGATCAACACATAAGCTAAGTTTTACCTAGCTACACAGTTATATAAAATATAATTTCTATCCTTAACGTTCCTTCTTTAGAGTTTAAACGCATTCTCATATTATATAAGATCTCAACAATTAGCAAACACGCTTGCATATTATTAATATCACATAAGACCACAATCAATACTAAATATATTTCATTTTAGCAAGTTACGGCATCTCCTTAAGTTAACCGTCAAAATCGGGTTCAAATAACATCATATAATATCGCGTAGCATGTATTCATATTTAAAGGATACTTTCATGCTTGTATAACTTTTCCAAATCCAATCGTACATGGTATAGGTTCTTAAGTTAATACTTAAAGCCATTCAAGGACACGAACTCATATGGTCTAACATGATTGCTTTTAAACACATAAGATATTCATATAACTTGTATTAGTCATGCTCATGAGTACTCGTATTGCATATATGTAGCTAGCATTGTTATTATCTTGAAAACATGCTTTGTTTATGCTAAACTTTAATCACGGCAACCAATCATGGTATATATATGTTCATGACACATGAATGAGTCTAAGAGTACTATCACATGTGTCCATAAATATCAGAATTTAAATCTCCACGTATCGTGTTAATGCCCATGTGCAAGGCTTGTATTTCTATTGGTGAATCTTACTAATAGAGCCTAACATGTTCATGCTTCCTTACGAACTATATAAACACAAGTTAAGGCTTCATTCATATATTTCAAAGTTATCTAAACATGCTCATAACATCAAAATGACTATATAGCATTTACATGATCATATCCACCTTCAAACTTATATTTTTGTTAGGAATGAGAACTAGTTAGGTTCACATGTTCACATTCTATTACGGAACCAATATAGATAAGCTAACATGCACTTCATGTGTCTCTAGGTGGTACTAACGTGCTTGCAAGGTCAGTATGTAAACATGCTTTATATATGTTAACGTCGTTTATGAAACTTTAAATTCGTTTCCAAACTATGTGTCGTTTGGTTAACCATGTATGCTAATATACTAGAACATGCTTACATTGCCTCATTAGGTTTATATATATGTATTAATCATGCTCCTATGCTTGTTTAAACAAAAATCAAACAATTGGTACATAACAGTTTTGTTGCAGAATGCAGAAAACTGAACACAGAGGCTGGCGCTGCGGCGCGGCAACAGTAGCTTACTACTGGCGCTGCGGCGCGAGTGGCGCTGCGTGCGGCGCTGCGGCGCGTGTGGCGCTGCGGCGCGGGCTGCGGCGCTGCGGCGTCGAGGCAGTTTTCTGGGTTCAGACTGCAGCGAAAACCGACCCAAAACCTCCCATTTCATCGATTTACCCAGATATTATCCTTGTTTAACTTACTAACACATACATATATGCTTATATAACAGTCAATAGCAATTATCAATTCCCAATTTCATGAACTCTAACTAATTTACGAATTTCATGTATTTACAGAAATTGAAGAGTAACAATGGAAATGAAAGACTATTCAGTGGTTCCATCATGTGTGTATGTTCATACAACAACAATATAAGGGTTCTACAAACCAATCATGAACCAATTTGGCATAATCAAGAATTTCAACAAAACTCATAAAACAACAATGGAGTTCTTTTGACAGAAAAATGAAAATGAAGACACGAAGAGGATTTATACCTCTGTTATGGAGTAAGCTTGCTGATGCTACTATAGAAATTCCTTCTGAACAGACAATCACAGTATACTCTCTTCTCTTAGAAATATTTCAGCAATGAAATGAAGGTGCAGGGAGTTCCTTTATATAGAAGAATGAATACACAGTCCAAGCTTCTAACTCCCAAATCAAACTAACGGGTTGTCAAATTGCATGAAGGTTATAGAATGGTAGGTATTTAGTTGTTAGAATCCATCATTAAAACCACTCCCTTGCTCATCATTGCTACAAGGCTATAGAAATTTACTGAGTTTAAGGAGAAGCAATAGGCTTAGGCCATAATGGCTGTGCACGTGAATGAGGGAAAGGAGAGTGACTATTATAGTGTGACAAGCCAAGCCAATCTCAGCATTCTTACAAATGGACTATATGCTACACTTATATTATATATTATATGTACTCTTAGGTTATAATTACAATGTTCTCCCCATAATGTAATAAATGCAATTTGAATACATATAATCTATGTACATTTTATCTTACCGATATAATATAATCGGATACTACCACATTACATTATATCATATATTATTAAATTGTATTACTCAACAATTATTTATAATAGATCCATGATGCATTATTTTAATGTATATCCACACATCATTTGTCACCTACACATATCATAACATATAGTTACTATACATTTAATTCGCATGCTTGCACATATAATTTCTCATCTTATAAATTGAATATTAATTAATAATATACATATATCCTACATCAATCAATATAATTGTTAACCTCCATAACAATTTAATTAACCTTTATATGATTAACTATCACTTTGATATAAATCTTATTATATTTATAAACACGTTGCTCATTATTATTATGTTTCTTGCAATAATAATCACATATTATTAATCAATCCTCATTAGTATTTTATAACAGTTAATTAATATTCTTCGATTAACAATTAATATAGATTAATTGTTCGCTTAAATTAATATAATCATTCTTATATTACGTCACTGTGCCACACAAGGCAATCAACGAGTTTATCACAAACTCCACCAATTTCTCAATTATTATAATTATTCAATTATATATAATTGAATTAATTCATCTCATAACACAAAATCATTTATATTCAAATAAATTCTCATTTCCATTAATATATTTATTTAATAATATATGGAAATTCTCGGGTATTACAGTACTGCCCATAGAAGTAGAAATGGAGTCCTTGAGAGTTTAATAGACGCTCAGATGGAAGAAGATCAGTGGTTACAAAAGCGGTACCACCAGCTGTCCCTGATAGATAAGAAGGGGGCTACAACCATTTTCCATGGGAAGTTATATCAGCAAAGGATTGCTCGATCATACAACAAGAAAGTCCGAGTTTGATAATTCAAGGAAAAAAACTTAGTATTGAAGAAAGTCTCGGCCAACTAGGATGAAGCAAAAGGAAAGTTCGTCCCGAATTGGGTAGGTCCTTTTATTGTCAAAGAAGTATTGATAGGAGGAGCTATCAGATTACAAGAAATGGACGGGAGTGATTTTTCCCAAATCATCAATTCAGACACCGTGAAAAGGTACCATATCTAAAACACATGCTAGCCATCACCCTGGTCCTACGAATCAATCAAATCATTTTGATTTTCACTAGAAGATGGAACTATTAATGACCTGATCTCCCTCCACCCGGGAGTACGTAGGCAGCCATTCCTGGTGCGATCAAACCAAATAAAAAAATTTCAAAACCCCATCAAATCAGAATCAAAAGAAACACTTCTCAAACCTTTCACACAAAACTTGAACTATGAATGACCTTTTCTCCCTCCACCAGGTAGTACGTAGGCAGCCATTCATGGTACGGTGTGACCATCAAGAAAAAACAACACTAAAAACCAGTCCTAAGATACCGAAACCTGATAAAACCCAAATTCTATCAAGTCCCCCTGGTCAACAGGCCCGTCTGAAATATTCTCCGACATCTCAATGTCAGTCCATGAAGGGTAAGCTTATTATACAACAACAACAAGTCATGAAAGAAGTGGTAATCACTCAGCAATGACAACACATATCCAACAGGGAAGTGAATCAAAATATATTTCTCTGATATATAATACTGTTTGATATATACACTGTGTCCTATACATGACAAATATGGCTAATCTAGTATATGAAGGAAAAATAAAGCTAGTCTATAAATCCTTGGCCAAGCATGATAGCAGTGCCAACATGGCATTTCTCTTTGAAGATGGAGGAGCAGCTGCAAGCTCAATACCCTCAGGCTCCATACAGGCAAGAACATCCACAGCCATCTCCATAGTACTGCTGTGGCCATCTATAAAAGCACTCATCTCTCCAACCAGGTTGTCTGTGTACAATTTGAGTGATGTGTTGTCTGTAATATAGACATCCCGGGTAGCTATGGCCTCATCCCTCTCAGCATAAGCAGCATCCCGGGAAACTAATGCCTCCTCAATCTCCTTAAAAGTTGTGTCACGGGTAGAGCGAACCTCATCTCTCTCATCAAAAGCTGCATCCCAAAAAGATCAGGCCTCATCTTTCTCAACCAATGCTACATCCCGAGTAGCTCGAGCCTTATCTCTCATAGAAAAAGCTGTGCCTCTACTAGAAAGGGCTGTCAACATCAATGCCCTAACCTGATCTCTCTCAAAAGTCATCCGAGATAGTGAATCAGCAATAACTGGATTTGTACCAGTAAGAATGCTCGGAGGGTCACTAACTAAAGCCGCTGTCAAGCCGGTGAACAATTCATCCTCAGTAGGAGAATCAGGATCCTCCATAGGCTCCTCTTGATCTGAATCTATGATCGGATCTAACTGGATAATCGCAGTTGCTTCTATATCGGCCTCCAACCATATCGAATACTCTGGAGAGCGATTCGGATGGCTGGTAGAGAAATCAAAGCTCTCCCTATGAGTCCAACACTCATAAATCCTGATCAGGTCGGCTGACGATAGAGATGAAGCTGATATCCGCTAATCAACAGTCCCCTCAAACTGGTGAAGGCTTTGGAACTGATCGGACTGACCCATGACTGCCAATGGATGGTAAGTGGTCACCCCTCTCAATCCTGCTAATGGAAAATAGTCCATGCTAACTACATGAGTGAGGGGATACAAGCCCTGAGCATGGTAAAATCAAAAATGGATGCTCAATATCTAATAAAAAGGTTGACCAAGTCGTTGCATCCGAACACTCCGCTGGCTGAAAGGAATAAGACATGGCTATCTCATGGGTAAAGTAATACCCATTGTGTTTAAAGGTGCCAATCGAACGCAAATGTGTCATGAGCCATTCATACAGCAGGATAGAGCTACCTCTAAATAAACCCTCGGGATGGGTGCTGCAAAAGGTAGTAGGCCTCAAGGTCTCAGCCAGTATCATTGGCAAAATAGTACTACCTTGTCTGAGGACACGTACCACAACCATCAAGTCAATATCCAAATGGTCCAAATATAATGGCACGTATATATAAACCATGACACACATCAACAGGACGTTTACCCGGGCAAACTGACACTCCTCTACCGAAATGATAAAATCCCCAGAGTGTCGATCGTAGTTGTCTAGCTGGCCGAAGTAATCGATCAGAAAGTCAATGGATATAACATATCCTAAAATAAGATCCTCCATGACAACTCGGCGTCTCAGACCCTACACCGTCATAAATGGTCTTCTCATGTCACTGATAGTTTTACGAGCGCAAAGCAGATCTAGTGCTAATCCTGTAAGACACTCATACTCCTCCAGGGTAGGAGTCAACTCGTGGAGTCCAAAGCAAAAAACCTGTCTCTTAGGTATCCAGTAGGATATAATTCCATCCACGAGTGCCCCAACATTCGATCTACTGTCCCTCTAGCAGTATAGGGCAGACTGTCTTAGCACGACCTCAATGAGGATTCTACCAAGGATGGTGGTGAGTGCTCAATACGGCTGATCGTATATGACGACATCTATATCATCATATTATAAGATCATCCAGGGGTCAAATCTGAACTCAGCTGTCTAAATGCATATCTATGGCATAATACATGTATAATGATAATGATAAAAAATGAAGCAATTGATAGAAAATATCATGCATATCTAAATAAACTATCTACTGCAAACATCATCTATGTCTGCTAATAAAATATAAAATAAAAAGTACAGGGATATGGGGCACAGCTGCCCAACTACTAATAGAGGCTTATCAAAAGATATAGCGAGAAATGGGGCACAACAGCCCAATAGCTAAACAGAGGCCTATCAAAAGATATAGCGAGAAAAGCTATCCGAAGAGATCAAGAATATCTGTCTCCAGGCTATTAACCTGCTCTAGCTCCTCCTAAGTCACAAAGTCTCGGCTAGTGGGAATGTCCGATCGATACAAGGGAGGATCAGCACTTGCAAAGCTGCTAGAAAATGGACATATGGAAGGGGCCACTCAAGAGCTGGAAGGATCAAAAGAGTCTGCCTCGGATGGCTCCCGGCCAAGGTGCCTGATGAACAAATGTGCCCTCTCCAACTGCTGAGTCAGTTCGGTAATCTGGTCTAGATGAGTCAGATCTCGGACGCAAGCTATCCAGTCTGTCATCATCATAGACCCTGGCTCAATGTCTGCCATAAATTGGGTAGCATGAGTTTGAGCCCCAATGGTACAAGGACTCCACCAGCTGTGAAATGCATCCTGACTGTAAGGACCCTCTGACAGGGTGAAGCCATCTACGCCCACCAGTGGAATGTCTATGAGTGGCTGAGCTAGTGGCCAATGATGCCAAGCAGGAGGAACAAAGGGAATGCGGATATCTTCTGTGGTGCTCCTAATAGCACGCTCTCCTAAATAGAGCTCCCAAACTCCCTTTGTCAAAAATGGAACTCGACGGGTGGATAATATAAACTCCCGACCAGTGGGAAAGCTATCCTCAAACCTGACTGTCAAAAAGTCTGAGGTATAAGGGACCCACGAGATCGACTCGGCTGCCAATAGCTTTAGCTACAGGCGGGAGTGGGTGAATCCCTCGGCTACGGGGACCTCCGTAAAAGTGGAGTGGTGCTTGCGCTGTCCCCGAGGATAAGTCTCCAGGCCTAGAGTAGTGGCAGGACGTAGGCAAGGAATCCTCTCATATGCCCAAAATTGGCTATGCAAATATCAAAAGTCCTCAGTGATAAAGATTGACAAACATAAATGAGGAATACTAAAAGGTACAAGAGAAATGTACTCACCAGCAAGAATGGTTAAAAACCTAGCTAAGCCTCCGTCACACCCTCCGAGGGCATGCGCATCCCTCAGAGAAAATAGGTAAAGGTGTAGGTACCCCAATCGAAATCACTGAGGCGCTCCACATATCGAGTAGCGCTGACCAGGGAAAAAGACACTGTCGAGGAGTTGTCTACCAGAAACAACCCCTGATGTTCACCAAAAATAGTCGTCGTAGGATGCGATCTCTAACCAGATGATCATCAAGCAGAGGCACAGTCAAAGGCCCACTCTGGGCATCTATGCTCAAGGGACCAGAATGGACCGTTCGACCCTTGATGGCCGTCATAGAAACTCCCAAGAGGGACCGAATGATAGTAGGTGAAATGTCAGCCACAACCGGCATTGGCTCACCTGCGAACTCTATGCCGGTGATGAACCTCCAGTCCATAGGTGTCATCATCACCTCGTAATCCAACAAATGGAGAGACTAGATTTGGTGGAACCAGCGCTCAGACAAAGCCCTCATATAACCCCAGGGGCAACGGCTAGGAAGGATAGAAAAAAATGCCTGAAACCCCTAGGTATCAACAATAGCCCGATACTCAGGATGCAGAGTATGGTATATGGAATGGGCATTAAACCAGTTCCCTCTAGGCTGTGTAAAGCCAGGAACCTACATCAAAAAGCTAATCTAGATCAAGCCTGTGCCTTAAAAATGGCAAAAAAAAGAAAGAAAATCTAGAAAAAAAACTTCAGTCACCTCGTTGGCATAAAGGTATCTCGATGGATGGCGCCTAAAATCTCCTAGAAGCTCCTGAAGTGGCACCACAATACTTGGAAGCTCCGTACGTGGAGCCTGACCTTGGATGGGATCAACAAAAGGTAGATCCTCATCATCCATATCTACCGACGGATCAACCCGGATCAGATGAATCACTGACTCTGCTAATTTACGAGGCTGTCGGGCCGGCCGTGGCTGAGGAATATCGGAGACTCTCCTCTGTCTAACTCCTGGAACGACCCTGCTGGCACTACCAGGTCTATCTGGCTCCATAACCTGGATAAAGTCTCCAAATCACCTCAGAAAGGGTGAGGTAAGCATAAAACCTGTGGGTTTTTAAATTAAATCCGTAATTCCTGCATTTGTAAGTCCCAAAATATGCATGGGTCAACCAAAATCCCCAGTAGAGTCAAAATTGCATGTTTATTAAATACTCAGGCTTTTGAAAAAAATTCGCCAGAGACTCCTTTGTAAAATGGACTGTCCGCATGCACACAGGCATGACTAAGCGGCCATTCAGTAGCACTCCTACCCAAAAACAGAAATAGTTCATATTTATGAAAAAAAATCAAAAGTAAACTCCACATGGTAGCTAAATTACCACAGGCATTTTTAGTTGAAAATCCAGGCTCACTAGGCCTCAAAAAGGATGAGTAAACTGATCAAAAAGGGAGTCAATTGACTGTCTCAAAAATCAAAACTTTTTACATCAAAATATTTAGCACAGTAAAAGATGCATATTTACTAAGTCTAAAATTTTTTATCAAGTCATATTTGATACATTATGTTTAAAAGCACACTACGTGGTTTACGACATTCTAAAGGTCAAAACTAGAAAAGAAAGGATGTAAACGTTACCAGAGATGTGCAGAGCGTTGTACGATGACGGAATCTAAAAAAAGCTGCCCGAACTCCGTAGATCTGAGAAAGAAAATCGAATTTCCATTAGGATTCAAAACTAAAAATGAATTTGAAAAGCCACGGGAGCTCAACTTAAACTCGCAGGAGGGAGCAGCCCCACCTGCGGCTGTTGCACCCCTACCTACGGCTTCCTAGGGTGGGGCCCACTCCCTCCAGCTTGGTCTAGTTTGAGTGGAAACGAAGTTTACAGAAGCTAAAAAGTCAAATCTAAGAAAAAACTGCTACGCGATTGAGCGGATTGGCCTGAAATCCTACATATGAACGTCGGTTATCATCCCGAAGCGATATTCGGGGACTAATGATGAGAATTGCTGAAAAATTGTAAAAAACTACTGAAGACTACCTCTGTTAGGGAGTCGGGAACGTCCGACTGTATGAAAGGCAAGTTTTGACTGTATCAGGGCTTCCAGGTCGATCCGAGGGTGTGATTTGTCTGAAAGAATACCCCCACGTCCAGATTGTTCAAGAATCACTATCAGCCATTTGCGATAACTCCAGCGAAGCATCAAAAATGGTCTGGTGATATCAGCCATTAAAGGCTACTTCAGCGAAGGTAAGAAGGTCTGACACGATCAGTCGTTGGTGACAACCCCAACGAAGCATCGGGAACGGTCCGGTGACATCAGCCGCTGAAGGCCATTTCAGCGAAGGTCAGAATGAATGATGGATTAACCGTTGGTGATAACTCCAGCAAAGTATTAGGAACAGTCTGGTGGTATCAACCGTTGAAGGCTACTTCAGCGAATTTCAGAAAGTCTGACACTATCAACCATTGGCGATCACTCCAGTGAAGCATCTGAAATGAGCCGGTGATGGAAACAACATACAAGTTTATCCCCACAGAGGACAGATGATGGAATCTGTTATATAAATCCCTAGAGAGAGAGAGAGCCAAGAAGGATCGGTAAGTAAACTGACTGTTGCAAACTACCGTTCGAGTAGGCGTCGAGGAGGTTTGGTGATGGTCAAACCCTGCAAACTACCGTTTGAGTCGGAATCTAGTCAAGGTCAATATACTTGTGTAAACTATCAGTCGGGTAGGCATCCACAAGAACGTAGGAAACAACTAAATGGTAATTTAAACTGTTGGAGATAACTCCAAGTAGCATCGAAAAAGGTCCGATGATGTAAATCGATACGAGCTATCATCAGGATAGGTATCGGGAATCTACAATGAGATAACTCAGTAAAAGATGACATCCCCAGCGGAGGAAGTCAGAAAGCTTATCTGAAGGCGGAAAGTGTTGGTGATAACCCCAACGTCGAGTTTAGAGATATCCAACGGGATCAGCCGAGAGAAAGTCTTCCCCAAGGGCTATCATAGATGACGTTATCCCCAGCAGAAAATGACGTAAACAGTCATTGATAGCACCATCACCGCGAAGGTATCTAACATTCATAACATATCAGGCCACGGATTGCATTACTTGTACATCTATCATATTTCAAGTGTCTAGCAATCTTTATCCTGTTCATTCTATTGCATTGCATAAACATGATAAAGAGGGGCATCTGTAGACACTCGAAATTTCACATTCCTTTTACTAACCCTGCAGGAAGGAAAAATTGTCTTTTATTTTCTAGAGACACCACTGGAAGTTCAAACCAAAATTAGCCCCGGCGACAACCTCGGGATGTCAAGCTCAACCCCAGTCACAATACTAGGATGTCAAGTCAAACCCCGGCCACATCGGGATGTCAAGAGAAGCCCCAGTAACCATACCGGGATGTCAAGCAGCCCCAACGACAACCCTAGGATGTCAAGCACAACCCTGGTCACTATACTGGGATGTCAAGTCAAACCCCGGCCACACCAGGATGTCAAGAGAAGCCCCGGTAACCATACCGGGATGTCAAGCAGCTCCGACGACAACCCCGGGATGTCAACCTCAACCTCGGTCACTATACTGGGATGTCAAGTCAAACCTCGGTCACACCGAGATGTCAAGTGAAGCCCCAGTAACCATATCGGGATGTCAAGCAGTCCCAACGATAACCCATGGATGTCAAGCTCAAACCCGGTCACCATACCGGGATGTCAAGCAACCCCGACGACAACCCCGGGATGTCAAGATCAACCCCAAAAACTATACCAGGATGTTAAGCAGCCCTGACGATAACCCCGGGATGTCAAGCTTAACCCCGGTCACTATACCAGAATGTCAAGTCAAACCCCGGCCACACCGGGATGTCAAGAGATGCCCGGGTAACCATACCGGGATGTCAAGCAGCTCCGACGACAACCACGGGATGTCAACCTCAACCTCGGTCACTATACTGGGATGTCAAGTCAAACCTCGGCCACACCGAGATGTCAAGTGAAGCCCCAGTAACCATACCTGGATGTCAAGCAGCCCCGTCGATAACCCCTGGATGTCAACCTCAAACCCGGTCACTATACCGGGATGTCAAGTAGCCCCGACGACAACCCCGGGATGTCAAGCGCAACCCCAAAAACTATACCTGGATGTTAAGCAGCCATGACGATAACCCCGGGATGTCAAGCTTAACCCCGGTCACTATACCGGAATGTTAAATCAAACCCTGGCCACACCAGGATGTCAAGAGATGCCCAGTAACCATACTGGATTGTCAAGTAGCCCCGGTGACAACCCCGGGATGTCAGTTAAACCTCGGTCACTATACCGGGATGTCAAGTTAAACCCCGGTCACTACAAGGTTGTCAAGTGAAACCCCAATAACCATACCAGGATGTCAAGCAGCCCCGGTGACAACCCTGGGATGTCAAGCTCAACCCCGGTCACTATACTGGGATGTCAAGTCAAACCTCGATCACTATTAGGATGTCAAGTGAAACCCCGGTAACCATACCGGGATGTCAAGCAGCCCCGGTGACAACCCAGGAGGTACAAGAACCCCGATGACAACCCCGACGACAACCTCAAGAGATTAATCCAACCTTTGGAGACAACCCCAAAGCATCACATCATCCCCAGAAACAACCCTGGGAAACCAAGTCTGTATCGGAGATAACTCTGAGGATAATAAGAGTCGGTTGGGATCAAAACCTCAGAAACAACCCTGAGAGAACAATTAAAGACCGTGCCAGTACATGAGATAACCCTTGGAGGGATAAAATGGTCATTTTACCAACATGAAGCCAATCCAGTCAAAATCAAATCAAATTGATTCAATCAAGGTCAGAAAGAACCATAACAGTGATCCCGAGTGAAAATAGCATAATACAGCTCAACAGACAAATTGCGAAGAAACATAGATCTGGTTATGAACCCGTCTTCTTGGACTCAGAAAAGGTTTAGTCCCATGTCATTGTGACGCTCTAGGCAAGGGCTTTCCGAAAAGGTATATCACACCTTAAACGGACGCTCAGATCAAAAGTTAGAAAATTTTGAACTTGACATCGCGTTGCTCGGAGTGCACGTACTTAGAGACGACGGGACCCACCATGTGGGCCCTACCACGTGGAGTCGCAAGTAGACACGCGGTTATTATCGGTAGGCCCGCTTCCATCTGGACTTTAAATAAAAGTTCCCCCTTGCAAAAAAAGAAGAAAAAAATGCCCATTTCATTTCCTAGCCCGACTTCTAGTACTCCAAACCTAGATTTTATCATTCTAACACGTAGGTATACTCATATACTACCACATACCAAACATTAACCGGTTGAAACGCTCGTTTGAAGCCTACGAAGTGGCAAAAAGCTCGTGTAACAGTCCATTACAAGTATTTTTACGATCAGAACTTGTTTCTTATTTCATTACACTTTTATACACGTGCACGTAAAGTTGCATCTCCTGGTTTGGCCCAAAACTCAGTTTTATGGCCGTTTTTTGCGTACTTTTTAGTACATTTTAGTACATATATGCATTTTCTTGCCTTTGCACAGCTGGATCGTCGATCCGTGGCTTTTAATCGCTTATATATATATATTTATATCTATATATATATAGATATATATATTAACTTTTCGGGACTGGGTCGCTGACTCGTGTCCTTTTTGGCTTTATTATGTATATATTTGACTATATATATGCTAATTTTCAATTCTGTCAAGCCTGGATTGCAAATCCGTGGTAGCTACTGCTTTTATATATGTAACTATATATATATAAAAAAAATTGACTTCGTTTGGCCTGGATTGCTAAATTAGTGGCCTTTATTGCTTTAATATATATATATACTAACTTTATATATTAACATTTATATTTTAGTTTGGCCTGGATTGGAAGTTCGTGGCCTTTTTACCGCTTTTATACATATATATATATATATATATATATATATATATATATATATATATATATATATTTTCATTATGTCAAGCTTGGAATATTTCGTGGCTTGTACTGCTTTTATATATATATATATATATATATATATATATATATATATATATATATATATATATATATATATATATTTACATTCATTCAAGCATTGATCATTCCGTGGCTCCTTTAAAGCTTTTATATATATATTTTTCAATTCTATCAAGCATGGATCATTCTGTGGCTCTTTTACAGCTTTTATATATATATATATATATATATATATTTTAATTCTGTCAAGCCTGGATCATTCCATGACTCTTTTACAACTTTTATATATATACATATATATTTACTTTTCTGTCAAGTCTGGATCATTCCGTGGCTCTTTTACAACTTTTATATATATATATATATATTTACATTTCTTTCTAGGTATAGGATGGCAGATCCGTCGCCCTTCATAACTTTTATATATATATATTTACATTCCAGTATGGGCCTTAGAGTGTGTCGACGTCGGGAAAAAATTCGGGTCGGGTCAAACTCAGATCTTTCTCTTTTCCTAAGTTTTGTCTACCCTTACTCTTTTTATTGTGAAAAAGGTTTTGAAGGGTTTTGAAGGAAAAGGCCAACATGTATCATGTCGACGATTTGAACGTTTTACAGAGTCCCCAGTTGGTAGATTTAAAATGGTTGTATCAACTCAACCGAGTTTGTTTGAAAAGAGGCCCAATTGTTGGACATTGTAAAATCTTGATCTTTGAAATCAAAGTTTAGAGTTCGGGGGCTTGGTTAAGTGTGGAAAAGGTGTTAGGCACCCCACAACTCTTGTGTAAACACGGTACCTCATCTTTTTAATATTTTTCTTTTAAATCTGCAATGTGTGTGTGTGAATGCTGAAAGAAATTGGGCCTATGTTTGTTTGGTTTGAAAGCATGGACAAGCTTCGTTGAACCTATATATGAAGGGTTTGATTTGATTTGCAAAAGTCTCTTTATTTAGACAAGATTATTAAAATGATGTTTTGAAAGCATGTTTTCAAACTCTTGCGCTAACATAGGAATTAAAGCATATCAACACTTTCGTTTTTATCTTTTCAGCCTTTTGGCTCAATTTTGAATGGTGATTGTTGGGCTGCGAAGCATCCTCGACCACAGAAGATATACAAGTGTCGGTCTTCTCATGAGCATGACAGCCATCGGAGTGACTCTGACACGACAAACCATTATTCTCATTATATTGAGAACTTAAACCCGAATAACCGTTTTAAGGTCTTCCGGATGTAAATTTAAAGAAAAATCGGCAGGGTACATTTGTAAAGTGAGGTTTGTCCATCGTGGGAATCAGATTCTGGTCATTTTGATCATGAATCCCACGATTCCTAGGCTCACAGAGGGAGGCCAATAAAAACATGCACAGTTTAAATATGTACAAAAATATATATTTACATCCAAATTTTGCTAGAACCAATGATTCATCAGTAAATCCTGGCTCGCATATAGTAGAAGCATCTCGTTTCCATTAGATAGAGATCTAAGGGACGCGAGGTTGCTTTCATAATTGAAACTAGAAAAATGGCTAGATTTAAATAAATCTCAGCCATTCTAGTTTCCCGGTTTTGTCTGAACCTATTTTGAACCGTTTGAAAGCTAGAGTTGGAGAGATTTAACGAAATCTAGTTTGCTCGCAGAAATTTCAGTGCGGATTCATATCAAATAAATATTTAAAGCAGTAGTTTAGTCAAAATGAGTAAAGAAATAGATATATAATTATATATGTATGAAAGCTATAAAGGGCGATGGGTTTTCACTCCGTTGCTCGGACTAGAATGCAAATATATATATATATATATATATATATATATATATATTTATAAAAGCGATAAAAAGCCACGGAGTAATCCAGGCTGAACAAAATTGAAATATATATATAAAAGCGGTAAAGGGCGGTGGGTTTTCACTCCGAGGCCCGAACTGGAATGGAAATATATATATTTATAAAAGTTGTAAAAAGCCACGGTATAATCCAGGCTGAACAGAATTGACATATATATATAAAAGCGGTAAAGGGCGGTGGGTTTTCATTCCGAGACCCGTACTTGGATGGAAATATTTATATATTTATAAAAGCTTTAAAACACCACGGAATAATCCAGGCTGAACAGAATTGAAATATATATATATATATATAAGCGGTAAAGGGCGGTGGGTTTTCACTCCGAGTCCCGAACTTGGATGGAAATACATATATATTTATAAAAGACGTAAAAGGCCACGGAATAATTCAGGTTGGACAGAATAGAAATACATATATATAAAAGTTGTAAAAGCCACAGAATGATCCACGTTTAACTGAATTAATATATATATATAAAGTTGTAAAGGGCGACGGACATTCTATCATTTGCCCAGACAGAAAATGGAAGTATATATATATATATATATTTATAAAAGCAGTAAATAGGCAACAGAATAATCCAGGCCAAACTAGAATGTAAATAATAATATATATAGTTAATATATATATATATATATATATATATATATTAAAGCAATACAAAGGCCACGAAGTATAAATTCAGGCCCAAATAAGTCATAAAAATTATATATATGTATATATATATAGATATATAGTTATATATTTAAGTAAACTACCTCGGTTTTGACATCCGGGCTTGACAGAATTGAAAAGTTAGTATATATACAGTTAAATATACACATTAAAAGCCAAACCCGGACTGGGAAGATAACCCAGTCAGCGAAGTTCCTAGAAACTAAGATACATGTATATAAAAGCTGTTAGAAGCGACGGATCGACGATCCGAGTTGTAGAAATGCCAGAAAATGAGTTTATGTACTAAAATGTACGAAAATGTAAGCAATTCGGCCACGAAACTGAGTTCTGGGCATATTCAGAAAGTAAAACTTAACGTGCAAGTGCATAAAAATGCAATTAAGTAATATAAACTTTTTGATCGTAAAAATACTCATAATGGACTGCTACACGGGCTTATTTCCAGATCATAGGCTTTAAACGTCCATTTCTACCGGTTAATTTTTGATATGTGGTATTATGTGAGTGTATCTACATGTTAGAGTGAAAAAATTTGGGTTTGGAGGACAAAAGTAGGGCTAAGGAACAAAACGGGCAGAGGTTCAGAGCGTTTTTGATTATTAAATGAGCTGGGGGTCACCTTATATTTATAGACCTAGAAGAAGCAGCTCTAGCTACGGCAGCCACAGGTAGAGGTGCGGCTCCACGTGACTGGGCCTACGTGGCGGGTCCCATTGCATCGAAGTACTTGCACTCTGAGTAATGCGAGGTCAGATTTGAAACTTTCTAACTTTTGATCAGAGCGTCCGTTTGAGGCGTGTTATACCTTTTCGAAAATCCCTCGCCGAGAGTGGCACAATGACATGGTATAAAACATTTTCCGAGTCCAAAAAGATGAGTTCATAACCAGGTCTTTGATTGCTCGTAGTTTGTCCGTTGAGCTGTCTTGCACTATTTCCACTCGAGATTATTGTTCTGGTTCGTTCTGACCTTAGTGGCATTAATTCTGCTTAAGTTTGACCAAATCGGTTTTAAGTTGGTAAAATGATCATTTTGCCCCTCCCGGGGTTGCCTTCAGTGCTGGCATGACCTTCGGCTGACTTCCCGAGGTTGTTTCCAAGGTTTGGATTCCAGCCGATTCTGTTTGTCCTCAGGGTTGTCTCTGAGGCTGACTTGGTTTATCCAAGCTTGTCTCTAGAGATGATGTGAGGCTTCAGGGTTGTCTCCGAAGTTGACCTGACCTCCCGGGTTGTGATCGGGGATGACCTATACTTCCTAGGTTGAAGTCGGGGTTGACCTGTACTTCCCAGGTTAAGGCCGGGCTTGACCTGTACCTCCCAGACTGAGATCAGGGCTGACATGTATGTCCTGGGTTGAAATCGGGGCTGACCTGTACCTCCCGGGTTGAGACTAGAGCTGACCTGTACCTCCTGGGTTGAGACCGAGGCTGATCTGTACCTCCCGGGTTGAGATCAGGGCTGGTCTGTACCTCACGGGTTGAGATTGGGGCTGACCTATACCTCCTGGGTTGAGATCGGGGTTGACCCGTACCTCCCGGGTTTAGACCGGGGATGCTTTGTACCTCCCGGGTTCAGACCGGGGCTGACCTGTACTTCCCGAGTGGAGACTGGGGTTGATTTGATGGCTCGGTATTGATATCGGGGTTGAATTGGTGACCCAGTATTGAGATTAGGGTTGAATTTGTGGCTCGATATTGAGATCGGGGTTCAATTGGTGGTTCGGTATTGTGACTGGGGTTGAGTTGATGGCCCGATATTGAGATCAGGGTTGACTTGATGGCCCGATATTAAGAACGGGGTTGATTTGATGGCCCGGTATTGAAACCGGGGTTGATTTGACAAGACAGTTTTACCCTTCTACAGTGTTAGTAACATGGAAACAAAATTTTGAGTGTCCACAGATGCCCCTCTTTATTATGTTCATGCAATGCAATAGAATGAACAGGGTAAAGATTGCTAGACACTAGAAATGCAAATGCAAAGGCAAGGCAATGCATGGGATGATATGTGATGAATGTTAGATACCTGTGAAGGGTTAAGATTATCATTGAAGGTTCACGTCACTCCCTGCTAGGGATAACGTCATTCACGATAACCCTTGGGGCAGCATTGTCATACGGTTACTGGTAGGATATCAGAGTTAAACTATAACGGATTTTTCTTGTCACTTTCTGTTGGGGATGACGTTATTCGCGATAGCCTTGTTGACTCTGATGGGGATGACATTATTGATGCTACCTTAGTTTGAGACCAACGGTTTCCCACATCTGTCGATACTCTTCATAAGGCATATTTTTCTTCGGCTGATGCCGTTATACATTTCTAAAGCTTTCTCCGTTGGGGATATATTTCTTTTATCGAATTACCTTAGTGGATGCTTCCGATGCATATCTTGATGATAATTTACACCGGTAGTTTGCAACAAGGGGTTGAATCACCAATCCTTCTTGGTGCTTCCTCTGAGGATGTGTATAATAGATTCCATCATCTGTCCTTTGTGGGGATGGATTATTATATTGTTTCCGTCACCGAATTATTTTCGATGCTTTATTGGATTGGTGCCAATGGCTGAACTGTCATCGATCAGTACCCGACGCTTTGCTGGGGTTGAGCCAATGGCTGAACTGTCACCGGTCTGTACCCGACGCTTCGCTGGAGTTGAGCCAACGGCTGATCTATCATAGCTCTGTACCCGATGCTTTGCTTGGGTTGAGCCAAACGCTAAACTGTCATTGGTTTGTACTCGACGCTTCGCTGGAGTTGAGCCAATGGCTGAACTTTCACCGGTCTGTACCCGACGCTTCGCTGGGGTTGAGCCTACGGCTGAACTGTCATCGGTTTGTACCCGACGCTTTGCTTGGGTTAAGCCAACGGCTGAACTATCACCGGTCTGTACCCGACGCTTTGCTGGGGTTTAGCCAACGGCTGAACTGTCATCGGTCTGTACCCGACGCTTCACTGGGGTTGAGCTAACAGCAAAACTGTCACCGGTCTGTACCTGACGCTTCGCTGGGGTTAAGCCAACGGCTGAACTGTAACCGGTCTATACCCGATGCTTCGCTGGGGTGGGGCCAACGGCTGAACTGTCACCGGTCTGTACTCGACGCTTCACTGGGGTTGAGCCAATGGCTGAACTATCATCGGTCAGTACCCGACACTTTGATGGGTTTGTGCCAACGGTTGAACTGTCACCTGTCAGTACCCGACGCTTCATTGGGGTTCTGCCAATGGTTGAACTTTGTTGGCCGATTTATCGGTCAATTAACGCGCAAGTATACACGGCCAGCGAGTAATAAAGAGTAAGTAAAGATATCGTTCCCACGAGGAATTAATGGATAAAAGGTTGCCAAAGCACTAGCATTTCGGTCTTATTTAAATGGGCGATAAAGAGTTGGAATTAAAGCTAAGTTAACTAGGCAAGGAATTAAACTTAAACTAAGCAATCCTAAGGTAGAATCAGATAATGAAGATAAGAGATTCCAATTTCCCCTAATGATTCGTCTAAGTCAACATACTTCCAATTAGGTCAAATTAATAGTTACAGTTGCTAGCCGAGAACACAAAAGTGACAGAAGGCCATCTTTCGATGCACCTAATCCATATCACGTGCAATCCATAGATGATAGAACGCACGTGCACACCCACATTACCTAAACCACTATATGTCTATGTGATTTACAAATAATTAGGGTTTAAGGTCAAGTTCTCTATTGACTACGAGCGGCGCTTCGATATATGTCTATCCTAAGCACAAATCATACGTCCAACGTCATGTGAAAGTACAATCTCCTGCCACTACGATTAGATCTAAACCTACACTTCATCTTTCAAGTCCACATAGGTTATCACAGTAATTGGTCATGACTCAATTAAGCAATGAAAGCATAAATCGCAGTAGACAATCACATAGCAATCAATAAGAACCAACATGGAAGATAAATCAACATAGACTACTCATTAGATTCCATTGGAACCTCAAAATAAGGTCTAAGTCATAAATGACTCAAACATATCATCCACAAGTTGAATATACATCATAAGATTGCAAATAGGAAGCAAAGAGATTCAAAAGATAGAAAATAGCAAATCTGAGTGCTCGAGCTCCTTGTTGAATCTCCAATGGAATCCACTTGCTTCAATCTTCAAACTTAATCTAACCCTGGAAACTAACTAACTAACTAAACCCTAATCTAACACTAATCTACTCTCTAATCTACTCCTAATCTAGACTAAACAAGAGGTAAAGGAAAAAAAATAGAGGAGCTAGGGCTTAGGGCCAATATATGATGCTCTTTCTTGCCCCAAACGAGCCCCCTTATATCCCAATCAAAAGCCAAGTCCCATTCAATTAAAAAGTCAAGTCTGGCATAGCTGAAGATTGGCGCGGCCGCCCCCAAAAATAGCCTAAAATTCGCGCGCCCGCGCCAGCACTTTTCTGCTGCAGAGTCCTCTGGTAAAACGGCCATAACTTTTGATCCGGGAGGAGTTACGAGGCCTGCCACCTGTCAAATCTAAGCTATCAAATAGCTCTACAACTTTCATTCTTTGAGCGTTGAGAAATAATGGATGGATGAAGGCTGAAATTGAGCTCCAACTGACAGCTGTGCATGAACACCCAAAACCGTGAAGTTTGACGTTCGTTGGTATACAGGGCATAACTCTCGCCTCCGAACTCCGATTGGGATGATTCAAGATGTTCCGAAAAGCTTAGAAGACGTTCTACAATATGAACTAAGCTCCAATCCAAGAACATGAAATGAACATAAACCCCCCAAGAGATGTCCGGATTGCATTTCCTTCCTATTTGGTCGCTTGCCTTCTTTCCATTGTCATGCCATCAATCTTTTTAGCATTCTTTGCATAGTTTTGGCCTCAAAAGCACCGAGAGAGTTCCTAAATATAAAATCTACAAAACAAAGGAGAAACACGTGAAAAGCACAAAAGTACTTGAGTTTCGGCAACAGAACAAGCTGGTTACTATCTGAATAAGTGGTCATAAAGACCACTTATCAAACTATCATTGGTCAGTACCCAACGCTTCACTGGGGTTGTGCCAATGGCTGAACTGTCATCGGTCAGTACCCGACGCTTCACTAGGGTTGTGCCAACGGTTGAACTGTCATCAATCAGTACCCGACGCTTTGCTGGGGTGGTGCCAACGGCTGAACTGTCATTGATCAGTACCCGACTCTTCTCTGGGGTTGTGCCAATAGCTGAATTGTCATCAGTCAGTACCCGACGCTACACTGGGGTTGTGCCAACGGCTGAATTGTCATCGGTCAGTACCCGACGCTTAGAGAGTGGTAATTTTTTGTAATTTTTTAGCAATTTTCATCATTGGTCCCTAGACATTGCTTCGGGATGAATACCACTGGCTTTCATGAAGTTCCCATCTATGTCAGTAATTCGCTGCTTAAAAGCAGGATTTCAGGACAAACTACTCAATCGCGTATCGATTTTTTCTCAGATTAGACTTTTCAGCTCATACAAACTCTGTGTTAACTCGAACTGGACCGAGCCGGAGGGGGCGAGGCCCACCCTAGGGAGCATTAGGTAGGGGTGCGGCAACCGTATGTGGTCCCACTCCTTTCTGCGGATTTGTATGGGGCAGCGGGGAACTCATATGTTCATTTTTAGTTTCGAGTTTCAAACGGAATTCGATTTTCTTTTTCAGATCTACGAAGTTCAGGCAGCTTTTTTTAGATTCTGTCAGCGGCTACACGTTTTGCACATCTCAGCTAACATTTAGATTCTTTCTTTTCAAGTTTTAATCGTTAGAAGTATGTAAACCACGTAGGGTGCTTTTGAAGGCAATGTATCAAAAATGTATGCCTATATGACCTGTTAAAATTTTTTTGACTTCAAAAGTATGCATATTTTACTGCAATGCAAGTTTTAATGTAAGAAAATTCAGATTCTAAGACAGACAATATTTGATCTTTTTGATCAGTTTACTCATCCTTTTTGAGGCCTAGTGAGCTTGGATTTTCAACTGAAAAATGTCTATGGTAATTTGGCTACCATGTGAAGTTTATTTTATATTTTTTTATAAATATGGACTATTTCTATTTTTGGAAAGGTGTGCTACTGAATGGCCACCTAGACATGCCTGTGTGCATGTGGACAGTCCATTTTACAAAAGAGACTGGCAAAAAAAATTCAAAAAGCCCGAGCATTTAATAAATATACAGTTTTGACTCTAGTGGGGATTTTTTACTGACCCATGCATTTTTAGGATTTAGATTTTGAAAAACATGCAGTTTTGACTATACTGGCAATTTTAATTGACCCATGCATGTTTTAGGACTTAGAAATGCATAAAGTACTGATTTAAATTAATAAGCCATAGGTTTTAGGCTTACCAAACCCTTTCTGAGATAATTTGGAGACTTTGTCTGGGCTATGGACCGAAGATAGACCTGGTAGTGCAAGCAGGGTCTTTTCAGGTGTTAGAATGAGAATAGCCTCTGATGTCCCTCAGCCACGGCCAACCCGGCCGCCTCACAGGTTAGATAAGTCAGCGATTCATCCAGCCCAAGATGAGCCGCCGGTCGATATAGACGATGAGGAGGCTCCATTTGCTACTGCTTCCCCAGCTCAGGCCCCACGTATGGAGCTCCTATGCATTATTGTGCTAGTCTAGGATCTGCTGGGAGATTTGAGTTATCATCCCTCGAGGTTCCTCCATGCCAACGAGGTGGCTGAAGCTTTTTCTATTTTTGGATTTTCTTTCTTCCTTTGTCCATTCTTGGGGAACAGTGTTTTGATATGAGTTGGCTTTTAATGCAGGTTCCGGGCTATATGCAGCCTTGATGGAACTTTTTTAATGTGCATTCCCTATATTATACTCTGCACCAGGACTACAGGGACATTGTTGACACCTGGGGTTTTAGGCGTTCTTTTCTATTCTTTCCCGTCGTTGCCCCTGGGGTTTTATGAGGGCTTTATCTGAGCGCTGGTTCCACCAGACTCAGTCTCTCCACTTGTTGGACAGTGAGGTGATAATGACCCCTATGGACTTGAGGTTCATCACCGACATAGAGTTCGAGGGTTAGCCAGTGCCTGTCGTGGCTGACATTACGCCCACTGCCATTCGGTCCTTGCTGGGAGATCTTACGATGGCGATTAAGGGTCGGACTGTCCGATCTGGTCCCTTGAGCATAGATGCCCAAAGTGGGGCTTTGCTTGAGCCTCTGCCTAATGATCAGAGGGTCACATCTTGAGGCGATTGTTTTTGGTGATCATCATGGGTTATTTTCTGGCGAACAACTTCGTGATGGTGTCCTTTGCCTTGGTCAGTGCCACTCGACATGTGGAGCACCTTAGTAACTTTGATTGGGGTACCTACACCTTTGCCTATTTCCTTAAAGACATGCGTATGTGCTCAGAAGGTGTGACGGAGGCTTGGCTAGGGTTCTACCCATTCCTGCTAGTAAGTACATCTTTCTTGTATCTTTTTGATTTTTGTATTTACATTTATCAGTCTTGGTTACTGAGGACTTTTGATATTTGCATGGCCAGTTATGGAATATGAGAAGCTTCCTTGCCTTCGTCCTGCTACCACTTTAAGCCTGGAGACTTATCCTCGGGGATGGCGTTGGCACCACTCCACACTGACTGAGGTCCCTGTAACTGAGGGATTCAGCCATTCCTGCCTTCAGCTGGAGCTTTTGACAGCTGGATAGATCTCATGTATCCCATATACCTCAGACTTTTTGACTGTTGGGTTTGAGGGAGGCTGCTCCACTAGCTGGGAGTTTGTATTGTTGACCTGCAGAGTCCCTTTTTTGATAGAGGGAGGTTGGGAGCACTATTTAGGAGAGTGTGCTATACATCATGGGGCAGATTTGTATTCCCATTATTCCTCTTGCATGGCACCATTAGCCACTAGTTCAGCCACTCATAGACATTCAGATGGTGGGTATAGATGGCTTTACTCTGTCAGAGGGTCCATACAGCCAGGAGGCCTTCAGCAGCTGGTGGAGTCCTCGTAGTATTGGGGCTCAGACTCGTGCTACCCAATTTATGGCAGATATGGTGGGTTCTATGATGATGACAGACTGGATAGCTTGCCTCAGGGCGCCTACTCACTTGGACCAGATTATAGGACTGACCCAGCAGTTGGAGAGAGCTCATTTGTTCATCAGGCATCTTGGCCGAGATCCATCAGGAGCATATTCTTTTGATCCTTCTGGCTTTGGAGCGGGCCCTTTTTCAGGTCTATTTTCTAGCAGTTATACAGGAGCTGATCCTCCCTTGTACCACGCTGACATTCCTGATGGTCGATACTTTGTGTCCACGAAGGAGATGGAGCAGGTTAACCACCTGAGTGTAGATATTTTTGATCTTTTTGGATAGCAATTGTAGCTATATCTTTTGGTCGACCACTGTTTTGGCTATTGGGTGGCTGTGCCCTATTTTGATAGGCCACTATTAGTAGTTGGGGGGTTGTGCCCCATATCCCTATACTTTTTATTTTTCACTTTATTAGTAGACATAGATGATGCTTGCAGTAGATAGTTTATTATAGTTATGCATGATATTTCCTATCTATTGCATCACGTTTGTCATTGTCATTATGCATGTATTATGTTATGGATATGCATTTAGATAGATGAGTTCAGATTTGACCCCTAGATGGTCTTGTGATACGGTGATAAAGACGTCGTCGTCCACCGTCAGCCGTATTGAGAACTCGCCACCGTCCTCGGTGGCATCTTCATTGCAGTCGTGGTATAACAGTTTGCCCCTCACAGCCAGAGGTACAGTAGACCAGATGCTTGGGCATTCTCTAGCCCTTTCAGCTTTCCAGGTTTCGTATGGGTTTATGGATGGCATCTTATTATGCTGGATACCTGATCGACATATTTTCCGATTTGGGCTTTGCGAGATGACTCCTACCTTAGAGGAGTATGAGCATCTTACGGGCTTGGCACTGGATCTGCCTTGCTCTCGCACAGCCATCAGTGACATGCGAAGACCATTTGTGACTATGTCGGGTCTGAGACGCCCAGTTATTACAGAGGAGATTATTATAGGAGCGACATTCTGAGGATTTCATCACTTCGGTAGATGAGTGGCTGCTCGGCCGTGTAGACATCTTGTTGATGTGTATCGTGGTCTACGTTAATATGCCACTACCCTTAGACCACTTAGACATCGGATTGATAGTCGTGGTTCGGGCCCTTAGACAGAGTTGCATCATCTTGCCGATGATATTGGCTGAGACACTGAGGTCAGCTACTTATTATCGTACCCATCCAGAGGGGTTTTTCAGAGGTAGCTCTGTCTTGTTGTACGTGTGGCTCATGTCCCACTTGCTCCCGATTGGCTTTTTCAGACACCAGGGGTATTATTTCACCCATAATATAGCTATCTCATACTCCATTTAGCTGGCAAAGTATTGGGATATAGAGACATGGTCAGCTTTTCTGTCCGATATTGTGCATCCTTTTTCCCTGTTTAGGGCTAGTCTCCCCATACAGGTTCATTACCCATGCATCTGGCATGGACTACTTGCCCCTAACGGGATTGAGGGGAGTGACCGCTTACCATCTTTTGGCCGTTATGGGTCAGTTCGATCAGTTCCAAGGCCTGCACCATTTTAAGGGGGCCATTGATCAGCGGATGTCAGCTTTTTCTATGTCGTCAGTCGACCTGATCAGGATTTATAAGTGTTAGACTCATAGGGAGAGGGCTGATTTCTCTACTAGCCATTCGGATTGTTCTCCAAAGTATTCGATCTACTTAAAGAGCGATATAGTATGTGCTGCATTCATCTAGTTAGCTCCAGTTGTGGACTCAGATGAGGAGGAGCCTATGGAGGATCCTGATTCTCCTACGGAGGATGATTTGTTTATGGGTTTGACAGCAGTACTAGTTAGCGATCCGCCGATCATTCCTGCCGGGACAGATCCAGCTTTGGCAGACTCACTATCTAGGATGACCTTTGAGAGAGATTAGGCTAGGGCGGCGATGTTGACTGCCCTGTCTAGCAGAGATATAGCTTTTGCTAAAAGAGATGAGGCTCGAGTCACTCGGGATACGATATTGGTTGAGAGAGACGAGGCACGATCTTCTCGAGATGCTACTTTTGTCGAGATTGAGGAGACTTTAATTACCAGCGATGCAGTTTTTGTGGCGAGGGATGAGATCCGATCTACCAAAGACACAACCTTTGATGAGATTGAGGAGATTTTGATTGCCAGGGATACTGCTTTTGTGGAGAGGGATGAGGCCATAGCTTCCCGGGATTTCCACATTGCCGACAGTACTGCTCTTCGATCTTATACTCATGGTCTGGTTGCCGAGATAAGTGTTTATATTGATGATCACAGTGCCACTATGTAGATGGCTGTGGATGTTTTGGCCCATATGGAGGCTGAGGGTATTGCACTTGCAGCAGCTCCTCCATCTTCAAAGCGAGATGCCATATTGGCACTGCTGTCCAATTTATCTTTTAGTCCATATACTAGCTTTATTTTTCCTGCACATACTAGATCAGCCATTTTTGTCATGTACAGGACACATTGTATATATCAAACAGTATCATATATCAGAGAAATATATTTTGATTCATTTCCCTGTTTGGATATGTATTGTCAATGCTAAGTGATTACCACTTCTTTCATGACTTGCTGTTGTTGATCTAGCATGAGCTTCTCCTTGATGGATTGACATTGAGATGTCGAAGAATATCTCAGATGGGCCTGTTGACCAGGAAGGCTTGATAAAATGTAAGTTTTATATGATTTCGATGTTTTGGAACTGGTTTTTATTGGTTTTTCATTTTTTATTGAAGGTCAAACAGCACCATAAAAGGCTACCTACATACTCCCGAGTTTAGGGAGATCAGGTCATTTGTAGTTCTGTTTTTGTGTGAGATAGGCTTGAGAAATGTCTCTTCTGATTTTAGTTTGATGAGTTTTTAAGTTTTTATTTGGTTTGACTGCACCAAAAATGGCTGCCTGCGTACTCCCTTGTTAAGGGAGATCAGGTCATTCGTAGTTCCATTTTCTAATGAAAACCGAACTGGTTTGATCGACTTGCAGGGCCAGGATGCGGATATGCATGTATTTCAGACATAGTACCTTTTCACGGTGTCTAAATAGATGAGTTGGGGAAATTCACTCCCGTCTATCTCTTGCAATCCGATAGCTTCTCCTGTCAACACATCTTTGATAATGAAAAGGCCTTCCCAATTTGGGGCGAACTTTCCTTTGGCTTCATCTTGATTAGCGAAAACTTTTTTCAGCACCAAGTCATTTTCTTTGTATCCCCGAATTTGGAGTTTCTTGTTTTAGGATCGAGCAATCCTTTGCTGATAAAATTGTCCGTGGAAAATGGTTGTAGCCCTCTTTTCATCTATCAGGGACAGTTGATGGTACTGCTTTTGCAACCACTGTTCTTCCTCCATCTGAGCGTCTATTAATACTCTCAAAGACTCCATTTTTACTTCTATGGGAAGTACTGCCTCCATGCCATAGACCAATGAGTAGGGGGTCGCTCTAGTAGAAGTGTGCATTGATGTCCTGTAGGCTAACAGGGTTAGAGGCAACAGGTCAGGCCATTCTTTGTGATTGGCAGACATTTTCTGCATGATCTTTTTGATGTTCTTGTTGGCCAATTCGACAGAACCATTCATCTTGGGCCGATAGATGACGGAATTGAGATGTTTGATGTGGGACTTACTGCATAGTTCTCTCATCATCTAATTGTTTAGGTTCTTGGCATTATCTGATACGATCACCGCTGGTTGTCAATATCGATAGACGGCATTATTTCTGATGAAACCAATGATGACCTTTTTCATAACTTTTGGGAAAAGAGGCAGCTTCAACCCACTTGATGAAGTAATCGATCATGGTGAAAATGAATCAGTGACCATTGCCGGATTTGGGTTCCACTAGGCCTATCACATCCATTCCCCATATGGAGAAAGGCCATGTATCACATTTGGAGGAGCGTGGATAACATTTCCATATACTTGGCATTAAAAGCATCTCATGACGTGATCATCGCAGTCAGCTTTGAGAGAGATCCAATAATACCCTATTCTCAATATTTTCTTTGCCAGCAGATGACCGATCATATGTGGACCGCAGATTCTGCGTGGACTTCATCCATCAGTCTTCGGGCTTGCTCTTTATCAAGGCATCTTAAGAGTCCTATTCCAGTATCCTTTTTGTAGAGTGCATCTCCTCTTAGATAGAACTTCATGGCCATCTTGTGAATCCGCTTTCATTCGGAGTGGCTTGCCCCAGCGGGTGTAGATCCATCTCGGAGATACTCCTTGATGCTCTGATACCAAGGCTATTTGATAAGAGATATTTCATTTGATACTTCTCCAATGTAATTCCCGTATGTCGGGGCCTTCTTGCTTGTGAATTTGATGTCGGGAATCCCACTCCTATTAGATATGTGGATCAAGGAAGCCAACGTCGCCAATGCATCAGCGAAGTCATTCCTACCCCGACGAATATGGATGAAAGTTATGTCCTTTAGATTCCATGGATATTTTGACGACCTGCCGGTGATAGGATAGCAAATGCAGTTCTTTGGTGTGATACGCCCCAGTGGTTTGTATGATAACCAACCCAGAATATCCAAAGACTAGTAGATGCTTGACACCCATGGACTGGGCTAATTTCAACCCCATTATGCAGCCTTCATTCTCAGCCATGTTATTGGTGTTGACAAACTGCAGCTTGGTATCCACAAGATATTGTTCTCCTGTACCAGAGATAAGGACTGCCTCAGCTTCGGCACCTTCTATGTTTACTGCTCCATCAAAATACATCTTCCATGGTTGGACTGTATTTTCTAGAAGACCATGCTGAATTGTCATGATCCCATCATCCGGGAAGTAAGTCTCCAAACCCTGCTGATGGTGCTTCGGCTAGTTGATCTGAATGCCTTGACCTTTGATGGACTTCTGAGTCACGCAGACAATGTCAAACTGTTGGAGGATCTACTGCCATTTGGACAGTCAACAATTCAACTTTGGCTTGTTGAATACGTATTTTAGCCGATCCATGCGGGATATGAGGTAGGTCGTGTGCCTATGCAGATAATGTTGTAACCTCATGGCGGCCCATGCTAACGCACAACATATTTTATCGATCAGGATATACTTCTGTTCACCAATGCTGAATCTTTTGCTGATGTAATAGTTGGCTCTCTCCTTACTACTATCATCTTTCTGTCCTAGTATACAGCCCATTGCATTGGCATTGACGGACAAGTACATAAACAGTGGAACTCCATCCCTTGGGGGTACCAAGACTGGTGCTTTGATCAGCTGCTTCTTGATGGCAAGGAAGGCTTTCTGACAATCCTTATTCCATTTGGTGGAGGAATTCTTCCTTAGTAGCTTGAAAATAGGTTCACAAGTTGCTATGAGTTGGGAAATGAATCTACTTATGAAATTGATCCTTCCCAGAAACCCGCGTATCTCCTTCTCTGTTCGAGGTACAGACATCTCAGTGATGGCTTTTATCTTGGCAGGATCCAGCTCAATGCCTCTATTGCTAACTAAGAATCCTAACAACTTACCTGATTTGACGCCAATAGCACATTTGGCTAGATTTAGCTTGAGGTTGTACTTACCCAACCTGTTGAACAGCTTCCTAAGATGGTAAATGTGATCGTCCTCCTTCTGGGATTTGATGATGATGTCATCCACATATACCTCTATCTCTTTATGCATCATGTCATGAAATAAGGCAATCATGGCTCACTGATATGTGGCTCCGGCATTGATGAGACCGAAGTATAGTCATCTGTAGCAGAAGGTTCCCAAGGGAGTGATGAAGGCTATTTTCTCCCGGTCTTCTTCAGCAACCATGATTTGATGGTAACCAACAAGGAAATCCACAAGGAATACATGCTATATTGCGTCGTGTTGTCTATCAGGATGTGGATGAAAGGCACCGGGAAATTGTCCTTGAGGCAGGATTTGTTAAAATCCTTGTAATCCAGGCATACTCGTACCTTTCCTCCTGGCTTAGGCATGGGAACTATGTTTGACAGCCAGTACGGGTATGTTGATACCATGATGATGCTGGCGTTGAATTGTTTAACAACTTCTTCTTTGACTTTCAGACTCCATTCAGGTTTCAATCTCCTGAGCTTCTGCTTAATAGGCTTGAATCCATCTTTGATGGGCATTCAATGGATGACAATGTCAGTAGACATGCCAATCATGTCTTCATATGACAATGCAAACACATCCTGAAATTGTGTTAAGAGTTCGATCAGATCGGTCTTTTGGTCTTAGGTGAGGTCTAAGCGTATCTAGATTTCTTTGAGGTTTTCAGAGGTTCCTATGTTGATAGTGGTGGATTTGTCGAGGTTTGGTTTGGGTTTGTCTTCGACCCATTCTTTGATCTCCTCGGGCACCTCATAGTCATCTTCCTCCTCTTGATCAACTTCCATCAAGTCGAAGTTCAGTTCTACATCAAAGTTATAGTCACTGTGACAGGTTGGCATCTCATCAGCAGGGACAAACAAATCCAATCTTGGAGTCCTGAAAACAAAATGCTTTTACTTTAATATATAAAACTGTTTAAACATACAAAGCATTTGGCAAAGTATGACAAAAGTTACTGCTATAACTGTGCAACCAAAATAAGCAGTAAATGAAACCATGTTACAGGGCAGACAGATTCTCTGCCCTTTTACCCTTTTTGAATGAGGCAAGGGACGCTGCTCCAGCTGTCCAGGGTCAGATCCTCACGAACAGGAAGGATCAAGGAATTATGCTTGTCTGCCTCATCTCAGATGATGACTAAGACATCCTTCAAAATAGGGCCAAAATTTTTCTTTGAACTGCATCCCTTTTCATTCTGGATGCAAGGAATTTAGATCTGATCCTCTTCATCATTGTTCGAGATATCATCATTCATACCCTCGTAGTGTATGCGGACACGCATATTAGCAAATAGGTCTCGTCCTTCGTATAGGAACTTTTCTTTTCCCTTTTTGCTACCCCCCTCAGGCTTTGGGGTCTTTTTCTCATATACCGGTACGATTGGAGGAAACAACATGGCTGACACAACAGCAGGAATCTTCTTTATTGGCTTCATAAATCCAGTATCATTGAGGTTTGGAAATAATATGGTGGAAGAATGAGCCTTAGGATCGGGATCTACACCGGGCTTTTGATTCCCTGGTGATTCTTTCCTAACCCTTCTCCAGATTGGAAACCCAAAGATACCATTTCCTAGACCACTGTCATCACTTCGGGGGAGACTTTAGGCTTCAAGGCTGGTGCCCCAACTGCTAGGTGATGAGTATTGCTTACCTCCAATGCTTGAAAACTACCAGGTTCAATCCCTACATCCAGGCTAATCACTAGCATTTCTCCCTGTATGCAGATAGGGTATTTCGGTTCGGTATTTACCGTGATTAGGTTACCGTTGATAATGTATTTGAGTTACTGATGGAGGGTGGATGACACTGCCTCTGCCATATGGATCCATGGCCTTCCCAGCAACAAGTTGTGTCCTATAGTTATGTTGAGCACCTGGAAGGACACATAGAAAGTGTGTGGACCAATCTCTAGGGGAAGCCCAATTTCTCCCATAGCTTGTCGGCGAGATCCATCGAAAGCCCGGATGACCACATGACTGGTTTTGATCCGGTTCGGGTTAATCTTCATTCTCTCCAAGGTGTCGTAGGGACAGATGTTAAGGGATGATCATCCATCCATTTGTACACCTCCGATCACATACCCGAATGACATTACAACTATGTGCAGTGACTTACGATGTCCCGTCCCTTCTGCAGGGATATCATCGTCAGTGAAAGATATCACATTGCTATTGAATATTTGTTCTATCACGTGATGGAATTTCTCGGTATCCACTATCTTTAGCAGATGGGCTTCTTCCAGTACTTTCACCAGAATGTTGCGATGATTCGCCGATGATAAGACCAGATCTAGGATGGACATCTGTTTGGGTGCATCTTTTAGGCTTTGCACCACTTTAATTTCATTATGTCCCAATATGCTAAAGAACTCTTCAATTTTCTCTCAGCCACCTTTTCTTTGGCCTTGATGACTTCTTTGATCACCCGCAGAGGCAGGTACAATGGATTCTCCTTTGGTACAATGGCAATGTTGTTTGAAGTGGAACCTTCATCATTCCCGTAGTTCCGTGGGACTCTTTTCAGACTGATCACTGGATACTGGGGTCTGAAAGGTAATATCAAAGGTTTGGGTGCGGCCACCTTCAAAGGATTTTGTGCTTCTAGACTCCCTTTCCCTAGTAGCATTAGGGGTGTAAGGGCTAGCTCCTTATCACAGGAAATAACAGCCACTGTATCCTGATTCCATGCAATGGGAATAAAGAGAGTTTATTCATCTAGGAGGCCATAATCCCGATTCCCTTTTATCAGTTCACCACTTTCAATCATGTTCTGAATTAAATGACGAAGTGCCTAGTAGTCCTGAGTATCATGGCCGGGTGCATTGGAATGGTATTGGCAGATCCGGTCAGGTTTGAATTTCCTGGATCGCGGATTTACCGGTGGTAATAAGTCTGACACCATTCCCTCATTGATTAACATTTGGAGGATTTCCTTCATCGGTTGGTTTAGGTTGGTGAAATTTCTCTAGAAAGCGAATTCCCTATCAGCTGGAACTTCTCTTCTTTGACCATCTTATCGACCCAGGGTTCATGCTGATGAAAATGATAATGGTCTTTCATAAGAATGGGACTGATTTCTGGTGTGTAAGGACTTGCATCAGACATGTTGGTCTGGTTTATCAGCTGTCTGGTGACCTGATGTTGGTATACGACCAGTTCTGCTAACTGTCCAATCTGTTCCTTGATAGACTTGATCTCCTGTTCTATCAGGAATCACCTTTCTGAGACTTCCCAACTATCTGGGCTGGATTGAGTTGATTCTCCGACGTATCGGAGGTATTCGAATCCTTCTCCATTTTGCGTGCTAATCATGTTGACACCCTCCTCTTTATGCCGATGGAGGGGATTATCCTGCACGTACGACTGCTCGGGCTTTGTCACCACAATCTCTCTGTTGTCAATCAAGTCTTGAATTTTGTGCTTGAGAGACCAACAGTCTTGTGTATCATGTCCTGGGATCCAGAATGGTAAGCACACTTTTTGCTTGGATCAAAATTTCATCCTCCGGTATTGTTTGGTGGAAGGAGTTGAATGATCTTTTTCTGTGATGTCAACAACTTCAGCACATTCTCGAGTGAATCCCCTAACGGGGTGAATGTTCTCCGACATCTGGCCTCCAAAATTTTCTGGAATGGCGGGTTTGAAGGTTGTGCTGGAGCTTGAAAAGGGGAATAATTCCTCCTCTGATTGGGCATGCTGCTTGAATTACCCCTCTAATTCTGTCCTTGCAATATCAAGGATACTTCTTTGTCTTTCTTCTTGTGTACTTTTTGGGGATTACTCCCTTAATTCCTGGACTGGATATGTTGGGAAACAACTTCTAAGGCAGTCAGATCCTTTATCTTCCCAGATTTGAGCCCCATTTCTACCATTTCGCCGTGCTTGATCATTTCTGAGAATGGCTTTCCTATGCCTGCTAGGACACTTTCACAATACGAGGCTTCTTGAATGTCGATGAAGGTCATGACTATCTCGGACTCATTCATAGATCGAGTGACTTGTGCGACAATTCGTCTCCAGCGTTGAGCATATTCTCTGAATAATTTAGTACCTTGTTTTTTGATTTTGGTTATTTGGTATCTGCCGGGAGCCAGTTGAGACTGGAAGCTATATTGACTGAGGAAAGCATGCGCCAGCTCTTCCCAGCTGTGAATCTTAGAGTTGTCCAGACGGGCATACAAGGCTCTAGCCTCTCCGGTCAAACTTTTCTAGAATAACTACATTCGGAGTTTCTCGTCCTCTACATAAGATCCGAGTTCTCCAAAGAACACCTTCAAGTGAGTGTAGGTGTCTCCCAATCCATCATATTTCTCAAAATTAGTAGTTCTAAATTTTTCAGGATAACGAGCCCCAGGAAAAATGCATAAGTCAGAATAATTGACACTGCCAAATGCCCCAGTCCCTTTAATAGACCGGATGGTTTCTTCCATCTGTTGAACTTTCTTCATAATGTCACCAGCTTCCTTTTCTTTGTTAAAGATGGTGATTTCAGGGGTTTTGTTGGTTGTATCTTGATTCCGTGATTCAAGAATCTGAGTGTCCTTCTTCCTGGTCTCTTGACTGCCACCGAGTGTACCTGGTTCTACGTGACCCTGTGCTTGTTTCCCTTAAAGAGCTTTACTATGTTCTCTCAAGAAAAGAGCCAATTCGGCTATCTAATTCTTCAGTCCTTCAAACTCTTCCATAGAGACATGGGTGGATTCTGGCTGAGCACTGGAAGTCATGTCCCGAGATGGACTTAGTGCTTTTTAGACTTAGATCTAGTGACAGGACCAATCTTTCACCTACAACAAAATGTAGGCGTGTCAATTTTCTGAAGTAGGTATGGATAGGATGCATGCCATGATGTGTTTTTAAGATTTTTTAATCTTATCCTGCAAAACATATGTCAGTTGTTTTGATGACAGGATAACATGACAAGATGTATACAACAGGGAATGTATATTTACATTATGCTATTTACATTGGAATTGAAAACTTGACATTGAAATGGAAAGAGGAAGGCATGAAGAGGCTTCCCTTCGAATTTGGTTAATCAGAGGCTGACCTATCTTAGGTTACTCTCGCTACTTTTTCGGCATGAAGGTCCCCAAATTATCGCAATCTACGAGAGGGGAAATTAATCTGATCTTTCAACTGGAGCGACTCTAAGTGGTGCTTTTTTATGAGCCTCGAAGATTTAGCCGTCCTCAAAGACATTACTCTGTCACCGACGGGTTTGCCTCCTGGTGGAGGAATCACACAACATACATTCACATACATCGCGTCTCACCGTATGCATATGATGACATTGGTGCGAAGTACAAATATGGGTGCGAAGCACTAATAAAGCATAAAAGCATTCATTCACATTCATTCAATGTAAAGACACAGCATTCACACATTCATTCAATGTAAAGGCACAACATTCAAATATACGCAGATATAAACGGGAAATTTTGAAAAGATTTGAGCGCGGCCTAAGCCCTCTACTGTCCCTAGCAGAGTCGCTACCTGTCGACGTCGGGAAAAAATTCTGGTCGGGTCAAACCCGGATCTTTCTCTTTTCCTAAGTTTTGTTTACCCTTACTCTTTTTATTTTGAAAAAGATTTTGAAGGGTTTTTTAGGAAAAGGCAAACAAGTATCATGTCGACGATTTTAAGGTATTACAGAGTCGCCAGTTGATAGATTTGAAATGGTTGTACAAACTCAACCGAGTTTGTTTAAAAAGAGGCCCAATTGTTGGACACTGTCGAAACTTGATCTTTGAAATCGATGTTTTGAGTTTGGGGGCTTGGTTAAGTGTGGGGAAGGTGTTAGGCACCCCACAACTCCCGTGTAAACACGGCACCGCATCTTTTCAATATTTCTCTTTTAAATCTGCAATGTGTATGTGTGAATGCTGAAAGAAATTGGGCCTATGTTTGTTTGGTTTGAAAGCATGGACAAGCTTCGTTGAACCTATATACGAAGGGTTTGATTTGATTTGCAAAAGTCTCTTTATTTAGACAAGATTATTAAAATGATGTTTTGAAAGCAGGTTTTCAAACCCTTGCGCTAACATAGGAATTGAAGCATATCAAAACTTATGTTTTTATCTTTCCAACCTTTTGGCTCAATTTTGAATGGTGATTATCGGGCTGCGAAGCATCCTCGACCATAGAAGATATACAAGT
Organism: Panax stipuleanatus; assembly: GCA_020205555.1. Taxonomy (NCBI): domain Eukaryota; kingdom Viridiplantae; phylum Streptophyta; class Magnoliopsida; order Apiales; family Araliaceae; genus Panax; species Panax stipuleanatus. The sequence continues at coordinate 44,455 of JAINUT010002602.1, forward strand.
GTCGGTCTTCTCATGGGCATGACAACCATCAGAGTGACTCTGACACGACAAACTATTATTCTCATTATGTTGAGACCTTAAACCCGGATAACCATTTTAAGGTCTTTCTAATGTACTTTTTTATAGAAAAATCGGCAGGGTACATTTGTAAAGTGAGATTTTTCCATCGCAGGAATCAGATTCTGATCAGTTTGATCATGAATCCCCCGATTCCTAGGCTCACAAAGGGAGGCCAATAAAAACCTGCACAGTTCAAATATGTACAGAAATATATATTTACATCAAGATGTCGCTAGAACCAAGAATTCATCAGCAAATCTTGGCTCGTATATAGTAGAAGCGTCTCGTTCCCAATAGATAGCGATCTAAGGGACGTGAGGTTGCTTTCATAACTGAAAATAGAAATATGGCTAGATTTAAATAAATCTCAGACATTCTAGCTTCTCGGTTCTGTCTGAACCTATTTTGAAACATTTCAAAGCTAGAGTTGGCGAGATTTAATGAAATCTAGTTCGCCCGCATAAATGTCAGTGCCGATTCATATCAAATGAATATTTAAAGCAGCAGTTTAGTCAAAATGAGTACTGAAATAGATATATAATTATATATGTACGAAAGCTGTAAAGGGCGATGGGTTTTCACTCCGATGCCCGGACTGGAATGTAAATATATATATATATATATATATATATAAACTGTAAAAAGCCACGAAGTAATCCAGGCTGAACAGAATTGAAATATATATATAAAAGCGGTAAAGGGCGGTAAGTTTTCACTCCGAGGCCCGAACTTGAATGGAAATATATATATATATATATATATATATATATATATATATTTTATTTATAAAAGTTGTAAAAAGCTACGGAATAATTCAGGCTAAATAGAATTGAAATATATATATATATATATATATATATATATATATATAAGTCGTAAAGGGCTGTTGGTTTTCACTCTGAGGCCTGAACTAGAATGAAAATATATATATATATATATATATATATATATATATTTATAAACGCTGTAAAAAGCTACGAAATAATCCAGGCTGAACAAAATTGAAATATATATATATATATATATATATATAAAAGCGGTAAAGGGCGGTGGGTTTTCGCTCCGAGGCCCGAACTAGAATGGAAATATATATATATATTTATAAAATCCGTAAAAAGCCACGGAATAATCCAGGCTGGACAGAATTAAAATATATATATATATAAGCTGTAAAAGCCACAGAATGATCTAGGCTTAACTGAATTGAAATATATATATATATATATAAAGCTGTAAACGGGCGACGGACATTCTATCCTTTGCCCGGACAGAAAATGGAAGTATATATATATCTATAAAAGCAGTAAAAAAGCCACAGAATAATCCAGGCCAAACCAGAATATAAATAATAATATATATATAGTTAATATATATATATATATATATATATATATATATATTAAAGCAATGCAAAGGCTGCGAAGTATAAATCCAGGCCTAAATAAGTCAGAATATATATATATATATATATATATATATAGTTATATATATATATATATGAAAGCAGTAAACTACCTCGAATTTGACATCCGGGCTTGACATAATTGAAAAGTTAGTATATATAAAGTTAAATATACACATTAAAATCCAAACCCGGACTGAAAAGATAACCCAGTATAGTGAAGTTTCTATAAACGAAGATATATGTATATAAAAGCTGTTAGAAGCGACGGATCGACGATCCGAGTTATAGAAATGCTAGAAAATGAGTTTATGTACTAAAATGTACGAAAACGTAAGCAAAACGGCCACGGAACTGAGTTTCGGGCATATTCAGAAAGTGATACTTAACGTGCAAGTGTATAAAAATGCAATGAAGTAATAGAAACTTTCTGATCGTAAAAAATACTCACAATGGACTGCTACACGGGCTTTTTTCTAGATCGTAGGCTTTAAACATCCTTTTTTATCGGTTAATTTTGGATATATGGTAGTATGTGGGTGTATCTACGTGTTAGAGCGAAAAAATTTTGGGTTTGGAGGACAAATGTGTTGGGTTTGTAAGTAACGCAATCATGCAATCAAATCACATAAATAGGGCGGAAGCGTAAAAACTAGGTTTTCAAAAATTTATACAAACCCATTACCATGATCATTCTTATGCATCAATTATCAGTGAATGAGGAAGGAGAAAAACAGAATTATACCTTTGAAGATCCAAGCTTCCTCAGGTACAAGTTCTACTCCTTTGATTCCTTTGATTCCTCTGTAGTGGCTCCTTCCCTTGATCAATGTCAGCCACCCAAATGTTTGGCCTCTAACGGTGATCCACCAAGGAAGATGAAGAACTCAGTAAGATGGGTTATTGGCTTAACCCTTGTTTCTATCTCTATAGAATATGTGTACTCCCAACTCTTGAAAAATTCACGTACCTTATTTCTGATATAAGACTCTCTTATATAGATATTAGGTTAACCCTCCTAATCCAATTAGAATAGGGTTTTACTTAATTAATTAAATACTTTTAATTAATTTATATCCTAATCTTTATTAGGATTGAGAGAGAGTACTGATATTATATTAATTCCTAAACTCCTTTAGAATTAAAATAATAATAATAATAATAATATTAATAAGACTCCTCTTATTAATTTATATTTAATATTTTTAAAATATTAAATAATAAACATTAAGCTATTTAATTTATTCTATCACCATAGATTAAATTAATTATACTTAATGCATTATTACTATCATGCCATTTTCTTCTTAAATAATTCTTCTTCCTTTTACGGTGTGACCCTTTAGGTTCTCCATATTAAACCGGTTATGAATAAATCAATTAGAACAATTCTAATCTTATTTAAATAAATAAATTAAACTAATAATCTATTTAAATAACTAACATTTATTCTATAATAGGGATAAGCCTCCCTAGCGATCAACGACTTTCCAGATAATATAGATTTCAACATTAATCATAAAAGAACCTGTGAGTTAATAGTTACCGTATAATTCAATCCTTCCACCATACAATGTCCCAATTAAATATAAGACATGGATTTACTGTCAAGTCTTAATTTATTTAATCATATGTATTTCGATTAGAAAATGCACAACTCCAAATAATGCAAATTAGAAACCTCTTTCTAATTTCATTCTACCTTGGCCAAGGATTCCTGGGTTGTCATTTAACGAATCACATAGGACATATCTCCTCTTTTACTAGAGGTGGTAGATTCTTTATTGATCATTCATTATCTCCATATGTAACTCATTACACCCAAGCATACCCTATATATGCCTTAAAAGGCCTTAAGGAATTAGTCAAAGTATAATTTGTTACATACAAGATACTATGATGATCTCAAGTCCAAGGATCACATGTACTACTATCACATTAGGAATTCCTATTGACAGGCGAGTAAAACTCCATTAGGTATTCCATAGCGAGTCACGTTCAGTGAACTTATTCTCCAATAAGCACCTACATACTTGCTTTAGTGTCTCCACACAAATGACCATGAGATCAGTCATCCTCATCCAATGAGCAAGCAACATATGTACCAATCTATCCGGATTTACTAATCCCCATTTTAGTAATCCCACAATTGGGAACTATTTTAGTTTTTAAGCTTTCTAAGAATTTAGATCTCATTATCATGATCTCATCATGATTCTAAAAGCATTGCTTAAAACTATGGGTTATTTACATATTATAAAAACAGCACCATGTCGATAATTATATACCTGAAATGAATATTTTATTAATAAATAAATAAGATTGTTTACAAAGTATGTGCTTTGTCATCATACATGATTGGCTTGTATGCACACTACTATCAATCTCCCACTTGCACTAAAGCCAATCGCCATGGTATCTCATACCCATCTTCTCTAAGTGACGATTAAACTGCTGTTGTGTTAAAGCTTTAGTAAATGGATCTGCAATGTTGTCTTGAGAGTCTACACGCTCCAAGGTGACGTCTCCTCTTTCAATGATCTCCCTGATCAAGTGAAATCGCCGCAACACGTGTTTAGATTTCTGATGAGACTTGGGTTCCTTAGCCTGTGCAACCTCTCCGGTGTTGTCACAGTATACGGGAACTGCTTCTCCAATGCTAGGAACCACACCAAGTTCAGTTATGAACTTCTTCATCCAAACAGCTTTTTAGCTTCACTTGCAGCTATATACTCTGCCTCTGTCACTGAATCAGCAACCGTTTGATGCTTGGAACTCTTCCAACTCACTGCACCTCCGTTCAAGGTAAATACATACCCTGAAACAGATTTACTGTCATCTTGGTCTGTTTAAAAACTTGAGTCCGTGAATCCCTCGAGTTTTAATTCAGACCCACCGTAGACAAGAAAAATATCTTTAGTCCTTCTCAAGTACTTTAGGATATTTTTCACTGCCTTCCTGTGCTCCTCCTGGATTCGACTGGTATCTGCTTGTTACACTAAGTGCGTGAGCAACATCCGGTCTAGTACATATCATACCGTACATGATAGATCCTATTGCAGAAGCATAAGGGATCTTACTCATACGGTCTCTCTCCTCAGGTGTCTTTGGGGCCTGTTTCTTGGAGAGATTTATTCCATGGCTCATCGGCATGAGACCTCTTTTGGAATCTTCCATGCTAAACCTCTTTAGCATCGTATCAATGTACATTCCTTGGGATAAGCCAAGCATCCTTTTAGATCTATCTCTATAGATCTTTATCCCCAAAATATAGGATGCTTCACCCAAGTCCTTCATGGAGAAGTTTTTAGATAACCAGATTTTAATGGATTGTAACATAGGAATGTCATTCCATATCAGTAATATATCATCAACATATAATACAAGGAATGATACTGCGCTCCCACTAACCTTCTTGTATACACATGGTTCATCCTCGTTTTTGATAAAATCAAACTCTTTGATTGTCTCATCAAAACGAATGTTCCATCTACGAGAAGCTTGCTTCAACCCATAAATGGATCGTTGTAGCTTACAGACTTGATTTGTTCCAACTTTTGAAATAAATCCCTCTGGCTGTGTCATATACACATCCTCCTCAAGTTTCCCATTGAGGAAGGCTGTTTTCACGTCCATCTGCCAGATCTCATAGTCGTTGTAAGCTGCAATCGCAAGCAAAATCCGAATGGACTTGAGCATGGCTACTGGTGAGAAGGTTTCATCATAGTCAACTCCTTGTCTTTGTTTGAAACCTTTTGCAACCAGTCGGGCCTTATAGGTCTCTACCTTTCAGTCTGCTCCAGTCTTTTTCTTAAAAACCCATTTACACCCAATAGGTTTAATACCTTCAGGTGGTGAAACCAAAGACCATACTTTGTTTTCATACATGGAGTCCATTTCGGATTTCATGGCTTCAAGCCATTTTCCTGAGTCTTTATTACTCATAGCATGTTCGTAATTCAATGGATCATCATCATTCATGATGTGTACCTCATCGTCATCCTCTATAACGAATCCATACCTCTCAGGTATCTTCGGTACTCTTCCAGATTTACGAACAGGGTGTGGTACAGTAGGTTCTTCTACTTGGTTAGGTACCTGACTTTGGTCCGTGGTAACTTGTGGTTCTTGAACTTCTTCAAGATATATCCTGCTCCCACTGACCCCTTCATGGATAAACTCTTTCTCCAAGAAGGTAGCATGTTTCGCAACAAACACCTTTTGATCAGTTGGATGATAGAAATAATACCCTACGGTTTCTTTAGGGTATCCCACAAATCTACACTTATCGAATTTAGTCTGTAGCTTATCATTTTCAAACTTTTTGACATAAGCTGGACAACCCCAAGTCTTAACATGCTTAAGATTTGGTTTCCTCCCTTTCTACATCTCATATGGAGTCTTTGGGGCGGATTTGGTAGGTACCTTGTTAAGTAGGTATGCAGCCGTTTCTAGGGCATATCCCCAGAAGGAAATTGGAAGGTCGGTAAAACTCATCATGGATCGAACCATGTCCAACAGTGTTCAATTTCTCCTTTCAGATACTCCATTTAACTGTGGTGTACCTGGAGGAGTCCATTGTGAGATTATACCATTTTATTTGAGATAATTGAGAAACTCACTGCTTAAGTATTCTCCACCTCGATCTGATCAAAGTATCTTAATACTCTTGCCCGTTTGTTTCTCTACTTCACTTCTGAACTCTTTGAACTTTTCAAATGATTCTGATTTATATTTCATTAAATACACATATCCAAATCTTGAGTGATCATCAGTGAAAGTAATAAAATAAGAATACCCACCTCGTGCACTTGTTGTCATAGGTCCACAAACGTCTGTGTGAATCAATGCCAACAACTCTGTAACTCTCTCTCCTTTTCCACTAAAAGGAGATTTAGTCATTTTACCCATGAGACAAGATTCACAAGTTGGATATGATTCATAATCAGATAGCTCGAGGAGCCCATCTTTATGCAACTTGGATAATCTTGTGTCATTGATATGACCGAGTCTACAGTGCCACATATAGGTATAATTAATATCATCTCTTTTCCTTTTCTTAATTTGTTCAATTTGAAATATATTTTCTTGTAAGTCAAGTGTATAAAGTCCATTTCGCAAATTTCCAATACACTATAAAACATCGTCTTTATAAATAGAACAACCATTGTTCTTTATAATAACGTCAAAACCTTCCATATCCAATACAGAAATTAAAATAATATTTTTAATAATATTCGGAACATAATAACAATTATTAAGATAAATGGATTTGCCCGAAGGCATTGCTAAACAATAAGTTCCTACAGCTAATGCAGCAACTTTTGCTCCATTTCCCACTCGTAGGATCACCTCATCTTTGTTCAGCTTTCTACTTCTGACCAGTCCCTGCACAGTATTACATATGTGAGAACCACAGCCGGTATCCAATACCCAAGTAGAATTATGACTTTCAGAAAAATTAATTTCAATCATAAACAAACCTTGATTGGAAGTCGAAGCTTCTCCAAGCTTCTTCTCTGCTAGAAACTTCTTGCAGTTCCTCTTTCAATGTCCCGGCTCATTGCAATGAAAGCACATTCCTTTAGCTGGTTCAGGTTTCTTTTGCTCCTTTTCTTTCCCTTTTCCCTTAGCCTTCTTAGATTTCTTCTTTTCAGAAGACACCTTGGGCCTCTTCCTTATATTGGAAGAATCCACCATCAAGACATGGTTCTTCTTGGATGAGAAGTGACCTTCTGCAGTTTTCAGCATGTTAAGCAGCTCAGGTAAGCTGACATCTAGCTTATTCATGTGAAAATTAACCACAAACTGCGAGAAGGTCTTAGGGAGTGACTGCAAGACCAAGTCTTGACTCAACTCCCCATCCATGACGAACCCAAGCTGTCCAAGGCGTTCAATCAAATTGATTACCTTCAGAACATGAGTCTCGACGGCAGTGCCCTCGGTCATCCGAGATCGGAAGAGCTCCTTAGATATCTCATATCTAGCAGTCCTACTCTGTTCACCATACAACTCCTTGAGGTGAAGCAGCATAGTAGGAGCATCCATTTTTTCGTGCTGACGCTGAAGCTCGTTATTCATGGATGCGAGCATGATGCATTGAGCCACAGATGCATCATCTTGCCACTTATTGAAAGTGGCAATCTCTTCCTCAGAGGCTGTTTCTGAAACAGATTCAGGGATAGTGGAATTTAGGACATAAGAAATCTTTTCAGCAGTGAGAACAATTCTCAGATTTCTTAGCCAGTCCTCATAATTCGGGCCGGTAAGCTTATTTGCATCAAGTATGCTTCGTAGTGAGATTAGTGATTTTGACATTTTTAAAATTCTGCATGTGAAAAGACAACATTTTAGCAAACATTCATTTTATTAACTTTGCATACGAAAATAAATTTAGGTCTTTATTTTAAATTGGTATCTCCCACTATTTTCATCAAACTATATTACCCTCACTCATATAGTTCGGCAACATCTAATTAAAGATTTTCTAGTGAGATTAAGGATCCCATTTCAAATGTATATAACCTTGTGGATAACACAACAAGCGATATACATATAAATAGGTAGACAACTCTTGTCAATTACATCACCATGTAACTCCTTTTATTTTACCTCTTAAATCATAATGGTCATGTATGTGCACATCCGAACTAAAATGATTTAAGTTAAATCCAGCCTAGCACTTCCATAAATTCAAAAAAGAAAAATTTTCGTCCTTGTGGATAGCACAACAAGACTAGATCGTTCAATTTTCTTGATAAGCATCAAATGTGATTAATTAACATCTTAAATATTCAATACTCGCCTTGTGGATAGCACAACAAACTCATATTAAATATTTAATACTCTATTAACTAATCATGCTAGAAGGCGACGTTCGATATTCCAAATATCATTTGAACGCTTCAGACTTAATAATATTTCTTTGAGGGGTTTGTTATTATTTGTCTCATCTTTTTAAGCGCGCATGCACATATATATATAAAATACGCGTCATTTTATTAAACATGCGAAGCATGTTTGTATAAAATATAATATATATAATATTTAGCATGCAATATAGAATACTATATTCTACCCGGATTGATTATGGACTTTTATTCTAGTTTGGTTCACTAGAGCCACCAAGTGAACCAAAAGGTCAAACCTAGAAGTGCAAAAATTTAAATTTAAACGTAACTGTTACATTTAAACCCGGGCTCCATACAAACGGGTCTTCACGCGCTCCTTGCTCCTTGGTCTCCAGTTTCTTCAAGATAATTCTAACTATCTCTATTACATAAATTATTTTTAAATAGAAACCTTGATCAGCAGTCAAGGGGAAGTACATAGAAGGGAGATGGAATTTTACACCGAGAATAAAATCAGAGAAGACGAGGTACGCAGACCCCATTTTATAAAACCCATACATTTAAGCATTCATCCAAAATAAAATCCAATCACATTGGTCATAGTCCATAATCAATCCCTTTTATTACCATACATATCATCATACGTATCGATAAAACTTATTCATCTCATGAAAGTAAATTCATTCCATATATGTATTAATATCAGTTAATGGGCAAAAGTTTGCTAAACTTTGTTTTTTGGAAAAATAAACTCCTTTATTTCATTCAAAAAACAATTCCAAATTAAACTCTTTAATTTTAGCAATTTTGAAATCTCATTTCATATAAAATAAACATCTTTATTTTAAACCTTTATTAATTAAATAAATCATTCATTTAATTAAATAAAACAAAAAAAAATATTCAGATTCTGTTAGTGGCGCAGCTGCGCTAGGAATATAAATGGAACCGGCGCAGCTGCGCAGCATGAAAACCAGGCCAAGACACTGGCGCAGCTGCGCAGCAAGAAGGCCAGGAACCGGGGCAGCTACGCAGCATGAAAACCAGCACAGGACACTGGCGCAGCTGCGCAGAAAGAAGGCCAGGAACCGGCGCAGCTGCGCAGCTTCGCAGAATCAGAAAAAATTTTGTTGCCCAGAACTCGATCCAATCGCATATTATACATGTATGGAATCACATAGACTGATAATTAGCACAAGATTGGCTTTGATACCACTGTTGGGTTTGTACGTAACGCAATCATGCAATCAAATCACATTAATAGGGCGAAAGCGTAAAAACTAGGTTTTCAAAAATTTATACAAACCCATTACCATGATCATTCTTATGCATCAATTATCAGTGAATGAGGAAGGAGAAAAATAAAATTATACCTTTGAAGATCCAAGCTTTCTCAAGTACAAGTTCTACTCCTTTGATTCCTTTGATTCCTCTGTAGTGGCTCCTTCCCTTGATCAATGTCAGCCACCCAAATATTTGGCCTCTAACGGTGATCTACCAAGGAAGATGAAGAACTCAGTAAGATGGGTTATTGGCTTAACCCTTGTTTCTATCTCTATAGAATATGTGTACTCCCAACTCTTGAAAAATTCACGTACCTTATTTCTGATATAAGACTCTCTTATATAGATATTAGATTAACCCTCCTAATCCAATTAGAATAGGGTTTTATTTAATTAATTAAATACTTTTAATTAATTTATATCCTAATCTTTATTAGGATTGAGAGAGAGTACTGATATTATATTAATTCCTAAACTCCTTTAGAATTAAAATAATAATAAGAATAATAATAATAATATTAATAAGACTCCTCTTATTAATTTATATTTAATATTTCTAAAATATTAAATAATAAATATTAAGCTATTTAATTTATTCTATCACCATAGATTAAATTAATTATACTTAATGCATTATTACTATCATGCCATTTTCTTCTTAAATAATTCTTCTTCCTTTTACGGTGTGACCCGTTAGGTTCTCCATATTAAACCGGATATGAATAAATCAATTAGAATAATTCTAATCTTATTTAAATAAATAAATTAAACTAATAATCTATTTAAATAAATAACATTTATTCTATAATAGGGATAAGCCTCCCTAGCGATCAACGACTTTCCAGATAATATAGATTTCAACATTAATCATAAAAGAACCTGTGAGTTAATAGTTACCGTATAATTCAATCCTTCCACCATACAATGTCCCAATTAAATATAAGACATGGATTTACTGTCAAGTCTTAATTTATTTAATCATATGTATTTCGATTAGAAAATGCACAACTCCAAATAATGCAAATTAGAAACCTCTTTCTAATTTCATTCTACCTTGGCCAAGGATTCCTGGGTTGTCATTTAACGAATCACATAGGACATATCTCCTCTTTTACTAGAGGTGGTAGATTCTTTATTGATCATTCATTATCTCCATATGTAACTCATTACACCCAAGCATACCCTATATATGCCTTAAAAGGCCTTAAGGAATTAGTCAAAGTATAATTTGTTACATACAAGATACTATGATGATCTCAAGTCCAAGGATCACATGTACTACTATCACATTAGGAATTCCTATTGACAGGCGAGTAAAACTCCATTAGGTATTCCATAGCGAGTCACGTTCAGTGAACTTATTCTCCAATAAGCACCTACATACTTGCTTTAGTGTCTCCACACAAATGACCATGAGATCAGTCATCCTCATCCAATGAGCAAGCAACATATGCACCAATCTATCCGGATTTACTAATCCCCATTTTAGTAATCCCACAATTGGGAACTATTTTAGTTTTTAAGCTTTCAAAGAATTTAGATCTCATTATCATGATCTCATCATGATTCTAAAAGCATTGCTTAAAACTATGGGTTATTTACATATTATAAAAATAGCACCATGTAGATAATTATATGCCTTAAATGAATATTTTATTAATAAATAAATAAGATTGTTTACAAAGTATGTGCTTTGTCATCATACATGATTGGCTTGTATGCACACTACTATCAAAAAGTGGGGCTGAGGAACCAAACGGGCAGAGGTTCAGAGCGTTTTTGGTTATCTGAGAATAGTTCTCACTGCTGAAAAGATTTCTTATGTCCTAAATCCACTTGTCCTTGGAACTGTTCCCGAAACAGCCTATGAGGAATAGATTGTCACCATTGTAAAGTGGCAAGATGATGCATCTGTGGCTCAATGCATTATGCTCGCATCTATGAATAACGAGCTTCAGCGTCAGCATGAAAACATGGATGCTCCTACTATATTATTTCACCTCAAGGAGTAGTATGGTAAACAAGGTAGGACTGCTTAATATGAGATATCTAAGGAGCTCTTCCGATCTCGGATGACCAAGGGCAAGGTGAATATAAAGGAAAAAAAGAAACCTGATCCAGCTAGCAAAGGAATGTGCTTCCATTGCAACGAGCCGGGTAATTGGAAGAGGAACTGTAAGAAGTTTCTGGCGGAGAAGAAGCTTGAAGATGTTTTGACTTCCAATCAAGGTTTGTTCATGATTGAAATTAATTTTTCAGAAAGTCAAAATTCTACTTGGGTATAAGATACCGGCTGTTGTTCTCACGTATGTAATACTGTGAAGGGACTGGTCAGAAGTAGAAAGCTAAACAAGGATGAGGTTGTCTTACGAGTGAGAAATGGATCAAAGGTTGCTGCATTAGCTATGCGCACTTATTGTTTAGCACTGCCTACGGGCAAGTCCATTTATTTAGATAATTGTTATTTTACTGAATATCATTAGAAATATTATTTCGAATTCTATATTAGATATGGATGGATTTGAAATTATAATAAAGAACAACAGTTGTTCTATTTATAAAACAATGTTTTATATGGTATTGGTAATCTGCGAAATGAACTTTATATACTTGACTTGAATGAAAATATACTTCAAATAGAACAAACTAAGAAAAGAAAAAGAGGTGATGTTAATTATACCTATATGTGGCACTGTAGACTCGGTCATATCAATGAAACAAGATTATCAAAGTTGCATAAGGATGGGCTCTTAGAGCTATTTGATTATGAAGCATATCCAACTTGTGAATCTTGTCTCATGGGTAAAATGACTAAATCTCCTTTTAGTGGAAAAGGAAAAAGAGTTACAGAGTTGTTAGTGTTGGTTCACACAGACGTTTGTGGACCTATGACAACGAATGCACAGGATGGATATTTTTATTTTATTACTTTCATTAATGATCACTCAAGATTTCGATATGTGTATTTAATGAAATACAAATCTGAATCGTTTAAAAAGTTCAAAGAGTTCAGAATTGAAAGAGAGAATCAAATAGGAAAGAGTATTAAGATTCTTCGATCAGATCGAGGTGGAGAATACATAAGCGGTGAGTTTCTCAATTATCTGAAAAATTAACGGTATAATCTCACAATGAACTCCACCGGGTACACCACAGTTAAATGGAGTATCTGAAAGGAGAAATCAAACATTGTTGGACATGGTTCGATCCACGATGAGTTTTACCAATCTTCCAATATCATTTTGGGGTTATACCCTAGAAGCGGCTGCATATCTACTAAATAAGGTTCCCTAAAAATCCGTCCCCAAGACTCCATATGAGATGTGGACAGGGAGGAAACCTGGTCTTAAGCATGTTAAGATTTGGGGATGTCCAGCTTATGTGAAAAAGTTTCAAAATGATAAGCTAGAGACAAGATCTAAAAAGTGCACGTTTGTGGGATATCCTAAAGAAAGTTTGGGATACTATTTCTACAATCCTACTGAGCAAAAGGTGTTTGTTGCGAAACACGCTGCCTTCTTGGAAAAGGAGTTTATCCTTGAAGGGGCTAGTGGGAGAAAAATAGATCTTGAAGAAATTCAAGAACCACAAACCACTACAGATCAAGTGGATGAACCTGTCCATGTAGAGACACCTACTGTACAACACCCTATTCGTAAATCTGGAAAGGTACCAAAGATACCTGAACGGTATAGATTCGTCATAGAGGATGACGATGAGGTACACATCATGGATGATGATGATCCATTGAATTAAAAACAGACTATGAGTAATAAAGTCTCAGAGAAATGGTAGATGACCGTAAAATTTAAAATGGATTTTGAAGCTATGCTCAAGTCCATTTGGATTTTACTTGCGATTGCAGCTTAGTATTGCTTAATCTGGTAAAATGGATGTGGAGACGTCCTTCCTCAAATATACATTATTAGAGAAGAATGTATGTATGATACAACCAGATAGTTTTTTGTTTCAATGGTTGAAGCAAATCATGTATATGAGCTACAACAATCCATTCATGGATTGAAGCAAGATTCTCGTAGATGGAACATTCGTTTTGATGAGATAATCAAAGAGTTTGATTTTATCAAAAACGAGGATGAACTATGTGTGTACAAGAAGGTTAGTGGGAGCGCTATTTCATTCCTTGTATTATATGTTGATGATATATTACTGATAGGGAATGAAATTCCTATGCTAAGATAGATCAAAGCAAAGTTGTCTAAACATTCCTCCATGAATGATTTGGGTAGAACATCCCACATTGGGGATATAAATCTTTATTGATAGATTTAAAAGGATGTTCGGCTTAACCCAAGGAAACGTATATTCATTAGATGCTAAAGGCGTTTAGCATGGCAAACTCCAATAGGTGCCTCATGATGATGAGCCATGGAGTGTATCTCTCAAAAATTATCCTCAGTAAAAGAGAGATCGCATGAGTTACTATCATGTATGCAATAAAATATACGAGACTTGATGTTAATCAGTTATATTCTAGAGAAGATCGCTGTAAGACAGTGATAAACATCTTAAAGTACTTAACTACACTAAGGATGTCATCATATCACATGATGAGTCTGAATTAAACTAGAGTGCTAAACAGACTCAAGTTTTCAGACTGACCAAGACGATAGCAAATCCACTTTAGGGTAAGTCGTTACCTTGAAAATGGTGCAGTGAATTGGAAAGGTACCAAACAACAAAAGGTTACTGGTTTAGTGACAAAGACAAAGTATATAACTGTAAGTGAAGCTGCAAGTTGATGTTTCGGATGAAAAGTTCATTACAGAACTAGGAATAGTTTTTAAGTCTCATCTTGAATCTAAACATGTGTTGCGGCACTTTGATTAAAGAAATCATTGAAAGAGAAGCATATATACTCTCAAGATAACATTGCAGATCCTATTTACTAAAGCTTTAACACAACAGCAGTTTGATCGTCACTTAGAGAAGAAGGGTATGAGATACCATGGCGATTGGCTTTAGTGCAAGTGAGAGATTGAAAGTAGTATGCATACAAGCCAATCATGTATGATGATAAAGCATATACTTTGGAGACAATCTTATTTATTTATTAATAAAAAATATTCATTTATTAAAGACATTTAATTATCTACATGGTGTTATTTTTATAATATGTTAATAACCCATAGTTTTAAGCAATGCTTTTAGAATCATGATGATGATCATGCAAATGAGATCTAAATTCTTAGAAAGCTTTAAAACTAAAATAGTTCCCAATCGTGGGATTACTAAAAAGGAGATTAGTAAATTCGGATAGATTTTTACATATGTTGCTTGCTCATTGGATGAGGATGATTGATCTCATGATCATTTGTGTGGAGACACTAAAGCAAGTGTGTAGGTGCTTATTAGAGAATAAGTTCACTGAATGTGACTCGCTATGGAATGCCTAATGGAGTTTTACTCGCCTGTCAATATGAATTCCTAATGTGATAGTAGTACAAGTGATCCTTAGACTTGAGATCATCATAGTATCTTGTATGTAATGAATTACACTTTGACTTATTCTTTAAAGCCCTTTAGGGTATATAAAAGGGTATGCTTGGGTGTAATAAGTTACATATGGAGATAATGAATGATCAATAAAAAATCTACCACCTCTAGTAAAAAAGGAGAAATGTCATATGTGATTCGTTAAATGATAACCCAGGAATCCTTGGCCAAGGTGGAATGAAATTAGAAAGGATTTTCTAATTTGCATTATTTGGAGTTGTGCATTTTCTAATCGAAGTACATATAATTAAATAAAATAAGACTTGACAGTAAATCCATGTCTTATATTTAATTGGAACATTATATGGTGGAAGGATTGAATTGTACGGTAACTATTTACTCACAGGTTCTTTTATGATTAATGTTGAAATCTATATTATCTGAAAAGTCGTTGATCGCTAGGGAAGCTTATCCCTATTATAGAATAAATATTATTTATTTAAATAGATTATTAATTTAATTTATTTATTTAAATAAGATTAGAATTGTTCTAATTGATTTATTCACAACCGGTTTAATATGGAGAACCTAAACGGTCACACCATAAAATGAAGAATAATTATTTAAGAAGATAATGGAATAATCGTAATAATGCATTAAGTGTAATTACTTTAATCTATGGTGATATAATAAATAAATAGCTTAATGTTTATTATTTAATATTTTGGAAATATTAAATATAAATTAATAAGAGGAGTCTTATTAATATTACTAAAATTATTATTATTTTAATTTCTAAATGAGTTTAGTAATTAATTTAATATTAGTACTCTCAATTATTCCTAATAAGATTAGGAGACAAATTAATTAAATGAATTTAATTAATTATTCCCAATGTGGTAGGAAGCCTAAATTAATTAAAGGAGTTTAATTAATTAAATAAAATCACATGTCTAATAAGATTAGAAGGGTTGACCAATATCTATATAGGAGGAGTCTTATAATAGATATCAATTGATGCAATTTCAATTGTTGGAGAGTACTCCTTTTCTATAGAGGATAGAAAACTAAGCCAACAACCCTCCTTCTTGATAATTCATCTTTCTTGGTGGATCACCTCTAGAGGCCAAACACTTGGGTGGCTAACGTTGATCAAAGGAAGGAATCTCATCCGAAAATTCAAGGAGATCACGAAGAACAAGGAGTTGAACTCGTACCTGTGGAAGCTTCGTTCTACAAGGGTATGATTCCATAACTTCTTATTTATCGTTTTAAATTAATAATTTGCATTTAGGATGATCCAGGTGATGGTTTTGTAGAATTTTTTAAACTCTGATATACCATGCTTCCGCTAATTTTTGCAATTTGATTGCGTCACGATTTCGTACAAACCCAACACCATCTTTCTGAGTAATTCCTCTTCCTTGGTGGATCACCTCTAGAGGCCAAACACTTTGGTGGCTAACGTTGATCAAAGAAAGGAGCCACTACAGGAAATTCAAGGAGATCAAGGAGTAGAACTTGTATCTGTGGAAGCTAGATTCTACAAGGGTATGATTTTGATTCATCCTTACTTTTCTGTTATTGATAATTGAGCACAAAGTATGATCATGGTATGAGTTTGTATAAATATTTTAAAAACCTATGCTTCGCGCTTCCGCCCTTTAATTGTGTAACTTGATTGCATGTATGCGTTACGTACAAACCCAACAGTATCAAGGCCTTCGACAGAATTTTTGGTAGCCAAACATTAAAAGGGAAATACCAGAATACGTAAGTAGGTGTTTAACTTGTCAGAAAGTTAAGGTTGAGCATCAACTACCCAGTGGGCTGCTACAATCATTGGAGATTTTTGAATGGAAGTGGGAGCATATCACAATGAATTTTGTGGTAGGACTTTCGACTACACAAAAAGGATACTAGGATATTTGGGTAATAGTGGATCGTTTAACGAAGTCGGGTCATTTCTTACCGATAAGAGTCAAGTATAACTTGGACCAGTTAACTAAGAATTATGTCAACGAAATTGTTTCAAGACATGGGGTGCCAGTTTCAATTGTGTCATATCGTGATCCACGATTCACTTTGAATTTCTGGAAAAGTTTGCAAGAGCAAATAGGAACGCAACTAAGGTTTAGCACGACGTATCACCCATAGACGGATGGACAAAGTGAGAGAACAATTCAAATGCTAGAAGATATTTTACGAGCTTGTGTTATGGAGTTCAAAGGAAGTTAGGACGATCATCTATCGTTGGTAGAGTTTGCCTACAACAACAGTTTTCACGCAAGTATAGGCATGCCACCTTACGAAGCGTTATATAAACGGAAGTGCAGAACTCCTTTGTGCTGGGATGAGGTAGGAGAACGTTAGATGTTAGGACCATAAATCGTAAGAACCCGAATTTTTAGATATTATTAAATAAGGATTTAATAAATAAAATTCTTAAACCGTGAGATGGGTTCGAATAAAAATATATATATGTGATATGAGGTATGTGGTATTATATTACATAGGGTAATATGGACTATGTAATATGTATATTATTAATATATATTTGTTACTTATCGTAGAGACGATCCAGTTGAGATAAAGGAGATGGATAAATTCCTATCGATATTAAATAATTTATAGAATTATTTTATAGTAAGTTGGTGACATTAAATATCCTTAATGTATAAATCACCATATTCTTGTGTATGTGTATTAATAACTAGTATGTTTATAATATAGGTTATTAATAGCACTTAAGCTATCCGTGAATAGGTTTGGATAGTGAAGCATGAGTTAGTTAAGGGAATTAACTAATAAGAATAAGTATTAGTTGTGAGTTATATTATGGAATAATATAATGTCAGTATTGAATGTTAATTAACTATGATGATATAGTACAATGTTTAATTTACTTAAGTAAAGGAGTGAATTAATATGTGTGTTGAATATGTAATTATAGTTGATACTTTTTATATATATTACTTAGAGTGGTAATATGTGAGAAAGTCTAATGTACGAATAACGTTAAATATATATATACGTTATTAAAGGGAGATGGAAATCATTATATCTTTAAATGAATATTTGAAGAAATTAGTTTTAGGAACAATTTATAGAAAAGAAAGAGATATGATTTTTCTAAATAAGGGATATTAAAATAGTTTCTAATGTTGAATTATTTTAATAAAAGAGGGAATGTTATTTTTGAATAATAATATTACCTTATATATTTTTGTATGAGGTAATGGGTATGATTGATTAATATGGTAAATATATTAAAACGTATTTGCTATATGTAATTAAATTGATATAAACAATTTATTATAATAGAAAATAAACTTATTATCTATTTTCTATATATAATATATGTACATGTGTCGTACATATAGTTATTTGAAATTATATTAAGAATATTGTCTTGAGACAATAAGTAAATTATTTTCTAATAATGAATGTCTTTATTCGGAGAAAACATAATATTTTATGTCATGGAAAAATACATAATTTTTAATGTATTTTCAAGAGAGTTAATTAATAAAAGAAATCTAAGTTATTTTAATGTATTAAATAACTTAAGTTATTATTTTACCGTAGAGTAAATCTTAATTATTCTAAGCATAAATGCTATACATATTATAAGTGTATAGTTATTTAAGGTAGCTTGACATTAGAATGCATGTATCACACAAACCTTATATTAAAAAGGAATATTAAAGTGTGGTGGAAGTAATGATAAGCTTAATATTGAGCTTATGAGATATGCCTAGTATGGCAAAGTGGTGGAATAAACATTCATTTAATAATTTTATGAATGAATAATTAAAGAAATTAATTATTATTATTATGTGAATAAATTCCTATGTGCAATGATGTGTAATTATAAGTTATATAGTAGCTACATCTATATAATATGGAATGAAGTGTGACACTTCAAGGTAACTATATAATATAGGGAACTATATGATTAAGTGGTTAGGGTACATGAATAGTGGTAGTTGGTGGGAGTTAGCCACCAACTTCCCTTTTGCCCTTTGGGTAATAACCATAGGAGGATAATAGCTTGATAATGAATAGATGCAATACATTGATGTGTAGAGTTTGTTAATTCAATTACTACATTGTTGCCAAAAAAAAGAGCATATAATAAGAAATGTAATTACATCATGAGCATGTTATAAGGTGAAATGATGAGGAAGGACCATGAATAGTAGTAGTTGGTGGAGTTAACCACCAACTCCTCTTTGACCATTGGGTATTGCCCATAGGAGGGTAATAGATTGACTATAATTAGAGAACATGTAAATAAGCATTGTAATGGTATTACATCATGAACTTATTATAAGATGTGACATTGAGAGTAATATTATTTTGTAAGCTTGAGGTCTATTAAATACTAAGCTTACATAATTGTGCCTTGTGTGGCATGAATGGTAAAGTTAAATCAATTAAAGGTTTAACTATAATTATTAAAAGAAATGGCAAGTTAATAAATAATTGATATTAATTATCATTATAATATTTGGGTGTAATTGAGATAATAATTTATGGAAAATGTTGGGATAAGAATAACCAACTATTTTATATCTAGTCCAATTAAAATACTAATTCAATGTACATGAGGTACATAATTATATGTGTTGGTGTATATCTAAAGTATGAATATACTTAGGTGGGTGTACATATGTGTTTGTGTATATATACATGTGACTTATATTAATGTGTCAATATTAAGTAAGCATAATGTGAATTATAATGTCCAAATGGATATAACCTAAGTGTACAATTATACATTGATGTAGGAGTATATGTAATATACATATGTATATTGCACAAAGGAATACAATGCTGAGTTTATTGAGCCTTGTCCCATAATGAGAGGCACACTTCTTTCTCACGTGAATAGCTATAAGGCTAGTGTAGCTTATTCCTTCTCAAACTCAGCAAACCTTAGCTATCATGATGAATAAGGGAGTGGGAATTATGATTGATTCTAACAACTAATCACCAACTCCCTCATAACCAATATGCAATCCTTACTCCCATTGGTTTGAATTGGTGGAAATTAACATTGTCTGGATTCTTATTCTTCTATAAATAATAGCTCTTCTCCTCTCAAATTCATTTGCTGAGAATTTTGTCTAAGTATTGAATTGAGGGTGTTGTGAGTTGGATAGCAAGGTAGTTTGCAGAGAGTTGGGAATCCAATTTGAGCTAGCTTAATGCATAGCAGAGGTATAAAATTCTTCATTTCTTGTTCTTCCTTCAAATTTACTGTCAAGATTTTTATTCTTGAAATTGAGCATGAAATCCATGATTTTGTGATTTTATAATGATTGTTAGTTGCTATATGAACTTATATACATGTTGGAATTACAATATGGTTGTTTAAAAGTGTTTTCGCGAAAGAAATTTAGCATTTGGGCTGGAACCTGCCGAAGCAGGCTACCCTCTGGCAAGAACCAGACACGGCGCAGCTGCGCCGGTTTATAACTGAGGCGCAGCGCAGCTGCGCCAGTCCCCTGCACCAGATTCTAATTTTCTGCTAAAGGCTGCTATGTGCTAGATTAATAACACTACATAGAGCAAGCATGAGGACATGATAATATGCATATATGACTATCTTGGCGTAGCATGATGCATGTATAACCATATTAATATGAGAAACTTATAATTTTTAAAGTAAACGTATAGTTTCAAAAATATACTTTGACTTATACATGTGACGTGTACATGCTGACTTTTGAGCATGATTGTATGGTTTAAATATGCATGTAATGTGAGTCTAAAGTAACATGCATAACTATGTTAGTACACTCTATTGAATAAAAAGGTTTATAATTTAGAAGTGAACATTTTTAACGAAAATGTAAGTTTTAAAAGTGAACTTGGACATGTAAAGATCATATATGTATTCTGATCATTGAGCATGTATAAGTGGCTTATATATGTGTTCTAAATACATGAGAGCCATGGCTACGAGACACGTGGCATGTACTAAGTTACCTAAGTTGACTTAGCGTACTTTTAAAAGAAAGATTAGAATGTGAAAGCTAATATCATCAAGTACTAAGTGAACTTACGTTATGAACATGCAAGCATGTATATTAGGATTTCATTGTGCCTATAGACATGTTGACATAAGCATCATATAATGAAACATGGATTTCACCTATGCACGCATATTCATAGAAAATGAATTTCTAAAGCATAAACTATGTGATTAACATATACATGTGTGATATACGCACGAGCATGTATACTTAGTATTGTTTAGCCTCGTGGTGTGTTGATATGACTTTAGTAATGGACCATTAATAACATGGGCTTGATTTGTTTAAAGTTTATCAGCATATGGCCTTAATTGGATTAGGATGAGCATGCTAGGTTTCGAACTTGAAATTTATAACCATAGAGCATGCGTATTGATTAATATCAGTAACTTGAATGATATTGATTGACCTCGGGTTGTCCAGCAGAATGACAGGTCATTTCTGGTTTGACCAGTGAGTGGCGCAGCTGTGCCACTCTTAAGGCCAATACCTGCGCAGCTGCGCCATCCTGTTTTCAGGATTTGTGCAGTCTGTTTGTTCTTGATTTTGTAGTAGACTTGTATTATTACTTAAACTGCAAATCATGGTCTGACCCCTACTGGTTTATAACTATATGATAAACATAATAACCTTGCATGCCTAGTTTAAAATATGACAAGGATTTTGAAAGGTGAAACTTAGAAAAGTTTGAATGTAATGGTTTCTATAAGGTTTGAGAAACATGAAAGCAATATATATCATGTATCTATAAGCTTTAAATACGTGTCGAACACATAGCGAGTCGAGTAAAGGTGTATGAATGTTGATATTAAAAGTATACCTATACTAGCTATTATAGGAGTATGTTAAGAAAGTGAAACAAGGTTCTAAGAACCAAGTTAGACAACAATGTAACCTTTGTTATTACATTGAGAATGTGTGGATGCATATAACTGATGAGTGTGATCTCTATGGTTAATATAACTGTGTAGGATTACACAAAGTGCAGAGATTCTTAAGCAGTTAAGTCGTAGTTGTTAAACTACGAATCAGGCAAGTCTTTCAGTTCCTATTTGATATATGAATTCAATAACTGTTAGTTGAATTATATTATGTTGTGATAATGTGAACTCATATTTGAACCGTATATGAGATATAAATGAGATTGAAAGTTGATCTTTGATGATATACTTGTTATGTGAAAAGTAACATGCGTAGTAAATATAAACTGTTTATAAATGCATGAACTGAGCATGATGTTATATGCTATGTGATGCATGAGGACTGTTAGAATTGCTGAGCTGTCGAGCTCACTCTTGCAAATAACCACTTTTGCAGGTTAAGGATTCACGGTAAAGATTTCGTGCTTCTTGATTGATAAAGATAGATAGTATCGCAATGAAGAATACTTTTTAGATTATCGTTTGAACCTTGTTTAGGTTCTAAGAGCTGTACTTGATAATTGTATACGTTGTTTAAAACTTGTCGTACTGTAAAGATGTATTAGTTAATACATAGAGGATATCGAGTTGAGTTGTAAATGTTTATACGATAACTCAGATAAGAAGGAATCATATTATATAGTTGATTCAAGATTGTAATTGGTATCAAAGTTATGGAATCAATAAAAAGATTTTTATTCAAAGGATATTGAAAAGTTTAAATTATTCCGCATTTTAGTAACATCGAACATGATGTAAAGATGAGATCTTGGATATGAATAGAATTTATATTCTAAATTGTAATAAGTAAAGATGTATTCTTTTAGTAAGGAATAAAAGATATAATAGTTTGGCGTTAGTAGTATCGTGACTGCACCGAATCCGAGGTTTCGAAGGAACGTGGATTTGGGGGCGTCACAGATTGGTATCAAAGCTGTAGGTTATAAACCTTAGGTAAGTGTACCTTAGACTATAACCTGAGAAAGGAAAAGATAAGATTAAAATATATACGTGAAGGTTCAAAGAAGAATCTTGAAATATCTAGAGAATGAGAATCAGGAGTTTCCTAACTCCGGTAATAAAAATGCTAAGATGATGTCTATAAGATGTATATGACAAAGATAATGAGAATGAACTCAGATAGGAGTTTGGTTGATAATAGGGAAAGAACCCTAAGGTATAGTGATGATCACGACGTGTTCAGATTAAACTGTGAAATGATAGATAGTCTGTAATGACTAAGTATGTATAGCTTGATGCTATGAGAGAATGTACTTATAAAAAGTACGAGATGAACTCATGAGGAGTTGTTTGTGGTGAAACATAGAAAGCTCGTAACGAGCAAGTGATAGAGTAAGATAGAGTTAAGTGTTGGAATTCCATTGAGGACTCATGTAATGGCTTAGTTGTACAAACTTTTGTATGGGCAGAAGTTTTGTGCTTGCACTGAGTGTGTCACATTGATAATCGTTGGAATGTTAGTGTCGCGGTATCATTATACATATGGCGGAAAGGTGATTCTTTTCTCATATTTATTTTGATAGATAGAGATTTCTAAGATATAATTAGATAATATTAAGTTTAGGTGCGAGTTCTTAAGACTCATGCCTATGACAAGTTCGTGACTCATAATCGTATGATGGGACCCCTCAGCGAATAGACGATTTTGGTCTGACTAGGATAAGTTCCTCAACCCATATGATTGTGGTAAGTTCCTGAACTTCCATGGTGTGGTAAGTTGGTGAACTGTACTGAAAATAGATATATTATATAAGAGTTTTGGAATAGTAAGCATTGATGGTTGTAAGAGATTGAAGTAATGGAGAAATTTGGATTTTTCTAAATCTTCTAGCTACGCTAGATTTTCAAAATTTATTGACTTCGTGCTAGTGTTTGCACTTCGGTTTTCTTGAGAAAACATTGGGTCAGGTAACTGAACTAATGAGTTTTAAAAAAAACAACACCGTTATTCGTATGTCTACGCTATTTGTTTCGGCTGAGACAAAAATGATTTGACAATCTTTCAAAATATATTTTAACCATGTGCATCATTTGATATGATGTAGAATGGTAAACGATGGAGTCATCAATGCAATCGAACCTAGTGTAGGTTGTGATCGAAAGATCGTCAGCCCACTATGGTATGATGTAATATGACAAAGTCATAAAATGGCGGAATCCTCAACGTACTATTAAGTTGGTGCGGCATCATGACGTCATAAAACGGTTTTTGGTTTTTCTTTCGAATTATGAAAAGTTGACTAAATTATTTCGATTGATGTTCGGATTATTGATAAGAGTCTAAGCTATTTGATTCGGCTAGGCGACTTTGAAAAGAGATTATAGAATTCAAGAATTCTTGTGTATTTATGCCAAACCAGATTGCTCTGGTGCGGATTTAGATGTTGAAAAGCTGAGGTGAACAACCCTATAAAGGGGACATGTTTTCGGGGACAATGGTTCCGAACGTAACGCATATAGTCGTTACAAAACACTACGTTGCGGCCCAACGTAGTGGTACAATAGGCTGGCCACCTAGAGTACGCGTGGAGGGTGTTTTCAGTCTTTGTGATTGATAAACACTCTGGTTTGTGGTGTGAAGAATTGTGTTGAAGCATTAGTAAACCTGTGGAAAAGTTCACGGTCTTGTGACCCCTCAGCATAAATTGGAATCTGAGTTATTCATACTACTTCCCGATTATTGAAAAAATCGTGGAAGATTCTTATTCTTCTTAAGGATGAATATAGTAAGTAGATGCTCCTTAGAAAGGAGAAAGTGATAGAATGCAATTGAGAAAGTTATAGTAATAAAACTTCTGAAAAGAGAATGAATAAAACTATTCAAGAGAATATGTAATAATCGGAATAACACCGAGTAGAGGAAGTTTCGGTGATTCCGAGGACGGAATCCTTATAAGGGGGAGAGGATGTAAGAACCCGAATTTTTAGATATTATTAAATAAGGATTTAATAAATAAAATTCTTAAACCGTGAGATGGGTTCGAATAAAAATATATATATGTGATATGAGGTATGTGGTATTATATTACATAGGGTAATATGGACTATGTAATATGTGTTTTTGTGATTTATAAATATATTATTAATATATATTTGTTACTTATCGTAGAGACGATCCAGTTGAGATAAAGGAGATGGATAAATTCCTATCGATATTAAATAATTTATAGAATTATTTTATAGTAAGTTGGTGACATTAAATATCCTTAATGTATAAATCACCATATTCTTGTGTATGTGTATTAATAACTAGTATGTTTATAATATAGGTTATTAATAGCACTTAAGCTATCCGTGAATAGGTTTGGATAGTGAAGCATGAGTTAGTTAAGGGAATTAACTAATAAGAATAAATATTAGTTGTGAGTTATATTATGGAATAATATAATGCCAGTATTGAATCTTAATTAACTATGATGATATAGTACAATGTTTAATTTACTTAAGTAAAGGAGTGAATTAATATGTGTGTTAAATATGTAATTATAGTTGATACTTTTTATATATATTACTTAGAGTGGTAATATGTGAGAAAGTCTAATGTGCGAATAACGTTAAATATATATATACGTTATTAAAGGGAGATGGAAATCATTATATCTTTAAATGAATATTTGAAGAAATTGTTTTGGGAATAATTTATAGAAAAGAAAGAGATATGATTTTTCTAAATAAGGGATATTAAAATAGTTTCTAATGTTGAATTATTTTAATAAAAGAGGGAATGTTATTTTTGAATAATAATATTACCTTATATATTTTTGTATGAGGTAATGGGTATGATTGATTAATATGGTAAATATATTAAAACGTATTTGCTATATGTAATTAAATTGATAGAAACAATTTATTATAATAGAAAATAAACTTATTATCTATTTTCTATATATAATATATGTACATGTGTCGTACATATAGTTATTTGAAATTATATTAAGAATATTGTCTTGAGACAATAAGTAAATTATTTTCTAATAATGAATGTCTTTATTCGGAGAAAACATAATATTTTATGTTATGGAAAAATACATAATTTTTAATGTATTTTCAAGAGAGTTAATTAATAAAAGAAATCTAAGTTATTTTAATGTATTAAATAACTTAAGTTATTATTTTACCGTAGAGTAAATCTTAATTATTCTAAGCATAAATGCTATACATATTATAAGTGTATAGTTATTTAAGGTAGCTTGACATTAGAATGCATGTATCACACAAACCTTATATTAAAAAGGAATATTAAAGTGTGGTGGAAGTAATGATAAGCTTAATATTGAGCTTATGAGATATGCCTAGTATGGCAAAGTGGTGGAATAAACATTCATTTAATAATTTTATGAATGAATAATTAAAAAAATTAATTATTATTATTATGTGAATAAATTCCTATGTGCAATGATGTGTAATTATAAGTTATATAGTAGCTACATCTATATAATATGGAATGAAGTGTGACACTTCAAGGTAACTATATAATATAGGGAACTATATGATTAAGTGGTTAGGGTACATGAATAGTGGTAGTTGGTGGGAGTTAGCCACCAACTTCCCTTTGCCCTTTGGGTAATAACCATAGGAGGATAATAGCTTGATAATGAATAGAAGCAATACATTGATGTGTAGAGTTTGTTAATTCAATTACTACATTGTTGCCAAAAAAAAAGCATATAATAAGAAATGTAATTACATCATGAGCATGTTATAAGGTGAAATGATGAG
>JAINUT010002599.1:0-76503 GCA_020205555.1 Panax stipuleanatus
TTTGTGTAACTATGTGATTATGATTGTTAAGAACATGATATAAGTGTTGTATAATATTTTTATGAAGTTTATACTTCATGGGTAACGTTATTAATCAGTGTAATGATGTGAATTGGGAGAAAATGGGAGAAAATCTGTGTTCGTTCGCGAACTTCAGATTCTGAATTCCGCAAGCCGCGCGGCCGCGCCGGCTGCAAGGCAAAATGGCGCGCGGCCGCGTCTGTCCGAAAATTTTGAAAAAAATTGCTTAGTGTTGGAAAATTGTGAAATGTGTTTTGAGTCTAATGAACATGAACACATGTTGTATAAATATGATAAAATATTGATATGAGTTTAATAATTTATGTTATGTGATTAATTAATAAATTAATTACGTGACTTAAACTATTATTTGTAAAGGTTAAATAATGTGATATAAATATGAAGACATTATTTTAAGTCTAATAAATATGAAGGCATGTGATGTAAGTAATAAGTTATTAATGCAAGTTAATAACTTAAGTTATGTGATTAATTAACAAGTTAATTAATCAACGTAAACCATTATTTAAAAAACCTAATAATGAGTTCAAAGAACACTAATTGTAAATCAATAATCATATCGAACCTGTGATTAATTGGTATTGTAAATGTGTGATAGGTAAGAGTAATTAAAGAAGTGAGTAATAACTGTAGCTTGCGCACGAGGCAAGTTTTCTATCCCTAGCTTATTATTATTGTTGGGCAGGTTTCCTAAACTAAACTCTTTAAATTAAGCAATTGTTATGCTTAATTACTATTGTTGAGCAAATTCTTACTCTTGAATATCCAAGTTTAGAATTTCACATGAGATGCTATGATTCTCTTAAAAGTATCATTTAAGTGTACAATACTTATTCAATTATATACCTTGAGAAGTTAATATTCAATTTGAATATCATTTATTGAGTTATCCAAACCAACTTTATTTGGTGCGGATTCTGATGTCAAACTGAGATGAACAACCCTAATATATGGAATTAATGAAGATGCTTAAAGCGTTAAGATAATGTACACAGTATCAGTACGAAGGGCTGATCTCCCTAAGTACGAGAAGTAAAGTCTATAGTCTTATGACTGTTAAAGGTTGGAAAGGTTAATATACTTGACAACCTAAGACTCGGTTCAAGATCTTAATGACCCTCAGAAGTAATTTGACTCTCGATTAATATTCTTGATTCAAAAGTTGAGAAGTAATTTGACTCTTGATTAATATTCTTGATTCAAATGTTGAGCTTTCTGTTATTCAGAATTCTTTCACTCGCATGTTATTATTCTGTCATATTTTTATACTTGCGGGCATTCGTGCTCACTCTTGCATAATAACATTGCAGCTAATAATGAACGAAGTGATGTACCTTCTAGTAGCAAGGGCAAAGGAAAAGCTAACAAGTGTTGAAGACTTGTGGATGTTAAGAATGTTAAAGTTCAAGATTTATATGTGATAACTTAAGACTTATTTAGTTACTTTTCCGCAACAGATATTTAAGGTTAAGTTTAACCTGGGATTTATGATGTATTATTATTTCAGATGATGTAAGATGATGATTTATTTATCTAATAAATGAATTTCATTATTTATGGGTAGATAGTTGTATGATATTGGAACAGTGAACACCAAATCCTGTGGAAATTAAGATACCGGATTTGGGGGTGTCACAATTGATAAGGAAGGAATTTTGATAGATCCCTCAAAGGTTGAAGATGTGATGAACTGGGATCAGTCGAAAACACCGTTGAAAGTGAGGAGTTTTCTCGGATTGGCAGGATATTATAGAAGAGTCATTCAGGACTTTTCCAAAATCGCGACTCCATTGACGAATTTGACTAGGAAATCGGTGAAATTCATTTGGACGAAGAAGTGCGAGGAAAGTTTCTAAGAGCTGAAGAAGAGGTTGAGTACGGCACCTGTGTTATCTCTTTCGGATAGCACATGAAATTTCGTAGTGTATAGTGATGCGTCACACAAAGGACTAGGATGTGTGCTTATGCAAAATGGCAAGGTCATTGTGTATGCGTCATGACAACTGAAGGATTATGAGAAAGGGTATCCAACCCATGATTTGGAGTTGACCGCGGTAGTATTTACATTGAAGATCTGGAGACACTATCTCTATGGAGAGAAGTGTAAAATATATACAGACCATAAGAGTCTGAAATATATTTTTACACAGAAGGATCTGAACATGCGCCAGAGGAGATGGTTGGAATTGATAAAGGACTATGATTGTGAGATCTTATACCATCCGGGTAAAGCGAATGTGGTTGCCGACGCCTTAAGCAGAAAGGGTCGAGAGAAAATGATGTTGTAGAATGCCTAAGAGGAATTAATTTCAGCAATGGAGAAACTGGAGTTGGAGGTGAGATATCCTAAGGAGTCTGAAGAGAAACTGTTCCAGCTAGGAACTGGTACAACTTTAGTGGATAAGGTTAAGGAAGCACAAGTTCAGGATGAGGAATGTGTGAAGATTAGAAAAAGAATATATAAAGGGAATGAAATGAAATTCAAAGTGGACAAAGACAGACTGTTAAGATTTGAGGGAAGAATTTGGGTACCGCCAATGCCAGAGATTAAAGAGGAAATTTTGAGCGAGGCTCATAGTTCACGGTATTCGATTAACCCAAGGAGTAAGAAGATGTTCCATGATCTCCAACAGCATTTCTGGTGGTCGAATATGAAACGAGACGTTGCCGATTGTGTGGCCAAGTGCCTGACATGTCAGAAAGTGAAAGCAGAATATCAGAGGCCGAGTGGGTTGCTAAAATCGTTAGAAATCCCAAAATGAAAATGGGAACATATCACAATAGATTTCGTAGTAGGTCTTCGAACGACTCAGAAAGGTTTCGACGCAGTTTGGGTTATCGTAGATTGATTGACGAAATCAGCGCACTTCTTACCGATCAAGATCAGATTCAACTTAGATCAGTTGGCAAAGTTGTATGTCAAGGAGATTGTTTCAAGGCACGGAGTTCTAGTGTCAATAGTTTTCGATCGAGATCCGCGCTTCACACCAAACTTCTGGAAGCGGCTACAGGAATACATGGGGACGCAGTTAAGAATGAGTACGACATATCACCTTCTGACCGACGGGCAGAGTGAAAGAATGATCCAGACCTTGGAAGATATGTTAAGAGCATGCATCATGGATTTCAAAGAAAATTGAGACGATCACCTACCGTTAGTGGAATTCACCTACAACAACAGTTACCACGCAAGTATTGGCATGCCGCCTTACGAACCGTTGTACGGTAAAAAGTGCAGAACTCCATTATGCTTGGATGAAGTTTGTAAACGTTAATTATTAGGACCAGAATTGGTACAACAGACAGCCGAGATCGTCAAGGTGATCCGGACAAGACTAGTAGCTGCTCAGGATACGCAAAAGAAATACGTCGATCCACACTGCAAGAATATAGAATTTGAATCTGGTAACTTTGTTTTTCTTGAAAGTCTCTCCCTGGAAGGGAAAGATCAGATTCGGTAAGAAAGGGAAATTGAGCCCGAGGTTCATTGGACCATTTGAGGTCCTTCGAAGAATTGGAGAAGTTGCGTATGAGGTAGCCTTACCTCCTGCGTTAGAACATATCCACAATGTTTTTCATGTTTTAGTTTTACGACCGTATAAACCCGATTACAAGCATGTCATAGAATACAAAACCCTACAATTTGAGAAAGATTTATCCTATGAAGAAGTTCCTGTTCAAATTATTGATAGGAAAGAGCAAGTTCTCAGAAACAAAGTGATACCTTCTGTGAAGGAAATTTGGAGGAACTACAACGCTGAAGAAGCTACGTGGGAACTCGAAGACCAAATGATGAAAACTTACTCACATTTATTTGCTTAATCTACGTGTAAGCAATTCTGGGGACAGAATCTTTGTAAGGGGGGAATGTAACGGGAAGAATTTATTGAATCGTGATTCTGAGGATAGAATTCTTTTAAAGGGGAAAAGATGTGATGAACGAGAATTTTATAATTTATTTTAAATATTTATTGAATTAAATAAATATTTTTGTTGATTTATTTATTGAGTTAAATAAATATTTGATGGTATTGTGATAGATTAATTTAATTAAATGTGTTACATTGATTAAATTAGTGTGGAATAATTTTATAGTTCAAAGTGTGAATCTAATTGAGTTTATTAAATTAAATGAGTGGTTTAATAATTATAATGTTATTCTAATTAATTTAATAATTAATTAGAGATTTAATGATTTGTCATAATTAATAAATGAGAATTTTAATTATGTGATGATGTGATTTAATGTGTAATATTATCTTTTATTTAATTAAATTTAAATGATATTATTTGATTAATTAAAGTGTGACAAATAAACTATATAATAAACAAGGTAATTAAAATAATGGGAAATGAGCCTTTTGTATGTTAGCCAAACATGGCCTTAGGAACATTGGAGCAGTTAAGGCCCTGATGCACTTAACTGCTACCCATGATTTCACAGGTTATATCATACGTAGAAGTTATATTATATTCCTGCATTCATTCTGAGTTCATACAAGTTAGAAAATACAGAGAAAAAAGAAGGAGTTTAAGAGAATTTGTGAATTGAAGAAAGAAGTTTTATCATCTTCCAGCAATCTAAACTACAAAGCAAGGGTAATTCCCTTATCTAAGCTTTTAATTTCACGTTCTAAGTTTTCTCCATGAAAGTCACTTGAGTTCTCTGTAAATGAAAATTTCATGATTAACTTGTTAAGAATTTGATGTTATATGTCTATTAGCATGCATAACACAATTGTATATGATTTATATCTGTTTTAGAGTAATTAAATCTATGTAATTATGTTTTAATTGGAGTTTTATAAGTTACATAGTATTAACGTATGAATATGGCTTATATGTACAAAAATTCATGCTTCAATTGTATATTAAACTGAAAATTGATGATTGATTATGATTATGCATGTAAAAACGAAGAAAACAAAATTTAAACGGACCGATTCGGTGTTATAACGAATCGGTAATGTATGATTTCATGAAAATTGTCAAAACTATGAAAAATATCAAGAACATGAAAATTATGTGTTCCAATTTGATTGTTTATGTGATTTAAGTTGTTAAAAGCATGCTAAGAACGTTATATAATGTTTTGTTAAGTTCAGATTGTATTAGGTAATGTTAAATTTGATGTTTGAGTACGATTTTGGCATAAAATGGCTTTTTTCTTGTGTTCTTCGCAAACCTATCAGGCCTCACTGCGACGCTGCGCCGCAGCGCCGGTTCTGTGAAGAAATAGGGCGCTACAGCACCAGGCCAGTGATGGCTGACGTGTCACGGCACCGCAACGCTGGTTCTGTGAAGGAACTCAGAGCTGCAGCGCCAGGCCAATAGCTTGCTAACGTAGGCTCGGCGCCGCAGCGCCGGTCCCAAGTTCAAATTGGGCGCTGTAGCGCCGGCTAGCAGAATGACCCAGAGAATTTTATTTAAGTGTTCAAATTCAGAAATGTAATTCAAAACCTAATATAATGAAGATGATAAAGTGTTAATCATATATTGAGATGTTAAAATAGATTATTAACTTGTAAATGATGTTTATGTGATTAATTGATAAGTTAAATACGTGGTTTAAACTCGTTATGCATAAGGTCTAATAACGTGTTCAAGAACTGACGTTTGTGATTCGATGAGTATAATCAGACTTAGAATTAATTGGTATTATGAATGTAATGGTATGTAGGGCTAATTAAGGAACGTGATTTATAATTTTAGCTTACGCACGAGGCAAGTTCCTAAACTTTACTTTTACATTACGCAAGTTTTCTATCCCTGACTTGTTATCGTTATGTAAGTTTATTAACTCTACTTTAATTGAGCAAGTTTATCTATTCTTTATTAAACAAGTTCTTACTCTTGTTTATTCAAGTTTAAGATTCCATATGATATGTTATAATTCTTTTAAAGCAATACTTCGGTTATACAATACTTATTCAATTGTATACCTTTGAGATTTCTTATTTGATTTAAGTATCAATTTTATTGTTGAACCTTGAAAGACTAGCGAACCCTTATTGATTCGACTAGTTCTTAGTTGATGAGCGTTCGAAATTCTAGAACTGTTATTGAGCTTATGCAAACCAAACTTCCTTTGGTGCGGACTCTGATGTCAAACTGAGATGAACAACCCTTTATAGGGGAATATTTACGCGTTAGCGTTGAGATGATGTGCACATACATAGTAATAAGGGTTGATCCCCTTAAGTACGAGAAGTAGAGTCCATATAACCTTACGACTGTTAAAGGTTTAAAGTAGAAATACTTGATAACCTGGGACATAGTTCTTGGTCTTATGACCCTTAGATATACTTTTAATTCTTGTTATTCATTCTTGATTCAAAAGCCGAGCTTTCTATTATTCAGAACTCATTGATTCCTCGCATGTTATTATTGTTATTAGATTGTTATACTTGTGGACAATCGTTGTTCACTCTTGCATTATAACATTGCAGCTAAGGTTGAAAGAACTGAAAAGCCTTCCACTAGTAAAGGCAAGGGAAAGATGAACAAGTGATGAAGACTTGTTATTCATTTGAGAACGTTTTGTTTTAAGACTTATGATGTTATGTTAAGACTTAACTGTTTATTTATGTTTTCGCATTTGATGTTTAATGTTAGTTAACCTGGGATTTATTCGTTCAGATGTTGTAACCCTTTAAGGGGAGGATTTCTATTTATTCATGAGTTTTTTTTATTATGGGTAGATAGATGTGTTATTATTGGACAGTGAGCACCAAATCCTATGGAATTGAAGTACCCGAATTTGGGAGTGTCACATCTATAGTAAGGTAATGTAATATTAATTAATGTATGATTTAGGCCATGCGGAGCAGCTTGGGCTGAGCTTCTACTATGGTCGAGTTTTGGGATAGAGTCCAACGTCGAAGGCGTCGACTTCGTCGTTGACGATGTCTCCCGTAGCATTAGCTATACGGGTAATACATCTACTATAATAATTGTTATTTAGGATCATATTATGTAATTGATATGATGACGTCGAGTTAACTCATATGTACATATATTAAATTACATGACCGGTTTGAGAAGCTCTGGGGCCAGTGTATAGCTGAGTTGCTACGAGCTAGGGGCGATTCCGAGATGTTTGATTCCACCATCCCTTCGCCCGAGATTAGTTTATCTCAGGATGAGGAGATGACTCTTTGGGTCGCGTCTCCATATCTTCCCAGTAGCACTACCGGCCGGTATCGAGTGCTGGGGTTACCGAGGATACCAGCCTATACTCTACCTTGAAGTCTAATATTTTATTATATTTCTCGTTTATGAATAAAGTGTAATATAATATTTTAGAGGGTTATGGTGGATTAGAAGACGTGTGTTGGATTAGATGACGTTATGTTCCAGAGGGTTATGGTGGCGGTTTCGGAGAGGTTTGGTACGGATCCGTTGTTCAGTCATCAGGACCTGCCCAGCCGTGCTCGCCTCCATCAACTTGCTCAGGAAGTTTCAGCTGGTGCCACCACCGAGAGTACGGGTATCCCTTAGGAGCAGTTCGCCGCGATACGTGACGAGGTGGTCCAGAAGGTGGTTAGCTTACTCATGGACGCTTTTGGGCCGATGCTGAGTCAACCCTCGACTACTCAGGTATAATATTCATTTTAAATTCAAGTATTCTGTATGTTATTTAATTTTCATTTAGTTGTATCTTTAATTGTATCATATGCACTAATGAGTTACATTATATTGTATCAACAAGGTGACGATCCTGAGCGGGCTGGCGATGCCGAGGAGGCTGCTCACTCCGATCACGAGCGGTTGGACGACCTTGACGATTTTCATACGCTAGAGCAGCAGCGTCGATGCCCGCCTGATGATCCTCCTCACACCGGGAGTAGTACTAATGGCATGACTTAGTTTTATAGATGATTAGTACATATTTTATTCATCTTTACTTTAGTTTAGCTTAATGTGATATAAATTTTTGTAG
The DNA here is from genome assembly GCA_020205555.1 of Panax stipuleanatus. Classification (NCBI taxonomy): domain Eukaryota; kingdom Viridiplantae; phylum Streptophyta; class Magnoliopsida; order Apiales; family Araliaceae; genus Panax; species Panax stipuleanatus. The sequence goes on from JAINUT010002599.1 coordinate 7,985, forward strand.
TTTAGTTGATGTTAGACGTATTGTAGTTTAAACCTTGTCATTACATGTTATTTTTGTATATCTTTTGGAAAATTAGAGTATTTTTATTATTGTTGGAGGTGAAATTCATATTGGACTTGCATGTGAACAAAAGCTAGTTATTACTGTATGTATATGCTGTAAAAAGGTTATTATTATGTTGTTGGGAAAATAAACAGGTTTACAGGTACAAAAAATGTGGGTTAAAACCTTGGATATTTCCAAAAAAGGAAAAACATTTTAAAAAAAACCTTATTCTCGACGGAATAAGTTAATCTAGACAGAATTTTATAGAATTTAAAGGTTTTTACATGTTAGCCAGTGCTGCCACGTGGCATTTTATCCTCGGTTGATTATTTTCGACCGATTAGATTCTGTCGAGAATACGGTAATTCTGACCGAATATTCTGTCGAAAATGGTTCCGTCGACGTTCTTTAATTTTGACCGAAAGCTCGACGGATTTAATTCTGACGTGTCTATATTTGACCAAATTTTTGACGGAATATTCCGTTGGACTTAAGCTATTCTCGATGGAATATCCTTAAATTCGATGGAATATTCCGTCAGAAATAGTCCTTTTCCTTGTAGTGGGTTGAGATCCCCTTTCTCGAGGTTAAATTCACATAAGCACATAACCACATAAGGTTTAAATAAGTTCACAAAACTAACTCTTAAAAATTTTAAATCACAGATAAAATTAATAAGGAGTTTAAAATTCATGGTCGTTACATGAAGGGTATCTTCCGGTTCTCGAGGGTCGTCAATTGGCTTGTCTTAGATAGCTCGCAGTTCAACAGTTGCTGAGGTGACTTCTTGTGGCCATATTCTCAGCTTTGCGATCCCCGTTCGGACCACGTCGTGTCTGGGTATCGTTGCACTTTGATTTCTCCACGGGGTTGTCTCCGAGATTAAATGATGCTTCTGCCCTCGCTCGAGGTTGTCTCTGAGTTAAAATCATGCTTTTACCCTCCTGTAATGTTAGTCCAAGGAAAGCAAAATTTCGAGTATCTACACATTGTTTAAAAACCCAGTTTTTATACTAACTTAAACATGCTTATCATCCAAGTTTCCACTCAATTCCATCCTTATTACCCCAGAATACTTCTTATTCTTTTATCACATAACTTTTTACAACAATGACAACAATTATCACATATATTATCTACTTTAGTTTTTTCACAATTTAACGTATAAATGCTAATTACCTCTTACTTGATACAAGCTTGCTTTGGAATAGATTTGAATCATTTCCTTGATAATATCTTGCTCAAATTCTTCTTTAATTCGGTTAATAACTTTAGTTCTCATATAAATTGCTCTACAAAAAAGGGTCATTACAGACGGGGTCAGTGCCGACAACAATATTACCGTCGAATAATAAGGTCAATGCCGACGGTGTAGCCATCGCCAATGGGTCCTGTCGGCAATGAGGTATTATTTGGTGGGAAATGTTCGCGGTGGAGGGAAAAGGCACTGACGACGGGACCTAGAATTATGGGCGACGGGAACGTCATCGCTAATAAGTCATTATTGACAGGGTTAAGGGCGACGACATTGCCGTCGAGAATGACATTCTATTTTTAGCCCTAACCTCGACGACAACGACTCTAGTTTTGTTCCCTCTCTATTTTTTCTTTTTCCCTCTCAGTTCGCCCACTTCTCGCCATTGATTCTTAGCCTAGTTCAGCATAACTTTCAATTTATTTGCCCAATTGATTGTCAGCCCCTTCATCATCATTTCGCCTCCTTCACCTTTATCGTCTCGCCTGATTCATTTCTCAGCCGCTGCAATTAACTCATTCATCATTTTGCCACGTTTTTCATATGTTCCCTCTGTATGTGTGTGTGGAGAGGAGTTTCATCGAGCTTCTAGAGGCACCGTCACTACAAGAAAATAGGAATGTAGCGAAGGAAATTTTGTGAAGGAATTTATTCCTTCACATGAAGAGTTTTCTAGCGAAGGAACAGTGAAGGAAAAAAATATAGTGACAATATAGTTATTAGCGAAAAAAACATCCTTCGCAATTTATATTTTTTTTCTCGCAAAACTGAGGTGATACAAATATTTTTGGAGCCAAATTATGATGAAATTTTGCGAGGAAAAAATCTATTAGTGAAGGAATTATTACTCGCTATATATTATTGTTCAGAAGTTTTTTGTGAGAGATAAAATTGGTCACTATTTTATTCTAAATAATATTTTTATAATTAATTGTGGTTAATATAAATTATAATACAAATACATTAATTTTTTTACAGTAATAAATTTACTTATAATAATTACACTTTTTAAGTAACTTACAAAATCGATCATTTCTTTTAATAAATTATAAAGTAAATAACTTTACACTACGTTAAAGCTTTTAAATTTCATACATTGATCATGACAAAAAAAGAGAAAAAAGAAGAAGATAGTGACGCGCTTTTGTGGAATAGAGTACAAATGGCAAAAAAATACTCATATGTTTTACAAAAAGAGTTAAGTTTTTTTGTTTTGCTAATTCGGGAGGGGGTAAGATTTGAGCCTTATTAAAATATTAAGTTACAATAATTTAAATTTTAAAATATTGTTAATTGACAATAAATAAAATTATAATAATTATGACTTTTTTGTAGAACATATTACAAATGTTAAAATATTACTTTTTTGTTCTACAAAAAAATTATATTTCAATTTGTTTTAATTAATTTATAATATCCTAAAATTTAAATTTGGATTTATGTTTAAGTTTTTGAAATAATAATTTTACATATAATATTACTTCTAAAAGAGTTTTTTCTTAAATATTACTCCCTCCATCCCATAATAACTGTCATTTTAGTTTGATGCACATGGATTAAGAAAGTTATTTAATGCTATCATTTATTAATTAAAATTTATGTGAAATTCCATCACTATCCTTTATGGGAAATTGAAAACTATTAATACAAGGGATGAAATTTCTTGAGATAATGAGAGAAGGTAGGAGTGATATAAAAAAATAAATAATTTATTCTCTTAAAAAGTTATAAATGACAAATAAATTGGGAAATTTTTTTTCTTATAAAACGACATTTATTATGATATGGGATGGAGGTAGTATCAAATTCCTTTTTTTGTAACAGTCGCATGAAACAAAGATCAATTTGGACCTCTCCTCCTTAGCATATAATTTTTTTTTATAAAAAGCTAAAATAGTAAGACTACACAGACTCCTCGACAACAATTACTCAAATCAGTCTCTGGCTCTCTCGCGCTGTCTCTAGCCTAACCCAAAACCCCAAATCCCAAATAGTGATTCCGCCCTCTCCAAGGTGCCTTGTAGATCTATATCTTGTCGCCGCCTTGTCTCCCTGCCTTGCCGTCGCCGCTACCTTGCTGTCGTCGCTACCTTGCCACAATGCCACTGGTCTCGAACTTGAAACTCTCTTCTCTGAAATTGAAGTTGTCCTCTCTCAAATTGAAACTCTGAGCCCTCAAATTGCTGCTGGTATGTTATACCGTAAATTTCTGTAATAGCTTGTTATAGAAAACTTATCTCTATTTCTCACAAATTGTAACTTCCAGTTAATTTCTCTTCTTTTTCTCAATTTGGAACCCTAATTTCTTCTTTGTTTTTTCCTCTCTGTTTGCTCATCACAGGAATAGCTTTTCTCTTGTTCTGTAGTCAAATTTGTTGAAAATGTACTAATTATGCCCCTGTTTTCTGTTTTCCTTAATAATTTGAGGTTATTGGTGATTATGAATTTAGTGAGAGTTCTAGTTCAGGATTTTATGCGTCTGTAGAGAGAATGAGTCTGCCCAGTGTTGAGGTCAAGACCAGACTTTGGTCTTGACACAATATTAGAAACAGGGGAGACTAGGATATTCAGAAGAAATGGGTGGAGATTAGGGACAAAATTGAGGTGGATTGAGTAGAAAAAAACAGTTCAGAGGAGACGTTTAATGACCAGTTTTGAAGTAAGACTCATCGATATATTCAATTATAATATCAAGTAACTAATAGTCTTAGTGTTGCAAATAAAAAAATGATTTCAAAAATTTCTCAAGCAAATTGTCAACTATCAAGTTCATCATCTAATGAACAAAAACATCCATGATTTCTACTTTATTATCTCTTATAAACAATCAAGGTACAATGCAGTTAGCCCTTCTGTTAATCGGTGTGCTTAAGGATGTGGGTTTACATAAAGACACTGAGTAGAAAAGCTATAAACAATTATGAAGCTTATGATCCAATTTTCAATACATCGTTTAGAAAATACGCATCCTCTAATGAGGATTTCAGCTTTCTGTATTTGGATCTTTATTTTAGTTGATCTAAACTGGAATACCAATTTGAAAGATTTACCATCGTAATAAAAAAATTCTTTAAAAATGTGGCCCCATCTGATTTGCTTCCTTTAGTGGTCATGCATTAGAATCAAACTTCAAGTTATAGAAGCTAAGAAGATAATCATTTTTTAAATATGATTGTATTGTCCCGAAAATTATTGGTTTATCATCTTTGTTGTGTTTGATTGCTGCGGAGTAGGTAAAGTAATCAATAGAAGGTTGAATTAAGGTCTCCTCTGCATCAACTACTAGAGGCACATTTGCTTCAAGGCATTTTTCTATTATATTGTGTAGTCTTTGGTGGACTAATTGAAGATCTTCCTCTTCTTGTGAGGTTAGGAGCTCTGGCTTTTGAAGTGTGTGATACAGAGGACTTGAATCAGAGAAAATTGGAAGAGTATTTATCTTCCATGGGAGATGGAATGATTTTTTCTTGTATTCGCATCTGAGCAAATCGCTTACTCTCTTAAGCACAGACTAACAGGACTAATTGCTGTGATCTTCACCACAACAAAGTTAACCTATAAAAAGAAAATAGAAAGAGAATTGTAATGATTCATCATGATTTTGATGTAGAAACAAATACATATAAAAAATGATATATGGATATATGCAAGTAAAACAGGTTAAAGTGCTACATTTTGCAAAGTTTCAAGAACTAAAAGGACAATTTACAACCAAAGCCTAGATGGGAATTAGCTATGAGTCTTTGACCTCAAGAAACCTGCTACAAATATTGAACAGTAAACATAAAAGCCTAAGAAATTACTATATATACTTGAGAAATTATAATATTACGGATCAAGAACATCCATTTAAAGCACTTAGCACAGTATATGAGACACAACATGAAATAACAAAGAATTACGAAACGGAGCATGAAATATCAAATCTTGTTTTGTGGTTTATAACTGCCCATTTTACAAAAAGGGTCCTATTTCTAAATTTTTGCAGAGATTAACGAATATAGTTTATTAGTCCATGTTTATCCTTGGTAATTTAGTAATTGTGGATGATAAATTTATGGATATTCAATGATATTATATTCTTATATGTATATTTTATTTTTATGAAATAAATATTTATTTATTTTAAATGGGACTCTTCTGTGAAATTAAATGAGTATCAAGTAGGAATCATATGGAAGATGGTGGAAGCGACTTGTTTGACATGTAAAAGATGGATGGTGAATAGGGAAATTGGCAACTGCGAAAGCGCAGGATTTGGGAATTGGAAAGGAGAGGCAAAAGCTCCAATTTACTCAACTATATGGAATGGCAGAAGCTATGAGTTATGGTTTGAGAAATGCAGGATTTGATGTGAGCAAGTATTTGCCATTTGGACCTTTTGGAGCAGATTATTCCTTACCTTTTAAGAAGAGCTGAAGAGAACAAAGGGGTGTTATCTACTTAAACACTTGACAAACAACTCATGAGGTAATTCACCTACTAGTATAATTCTTGAAGACAAAAAAATTACTAATAAATAATTTTTTTAAAAAGGCGATGTTAGAAGATATGACAGAATATATACCGTGATTGTAGCTTTCTTAATCAGAGTTTACACATTACTGTAATTTAGGAATTACCATAAATGTATTTAGGAGGTTTATGTATATATATATCAATCTACGTAATAGAAAAACTTAACTTCAATGAAATACGATTCTCAATTTCTACAGGCGAGTTCTACATTTGGTTATTTATTCTTTTTATGTTTTACTCCATATGGTTCTTCTGCATGGTGCAGGATGGAGCTTAAGAGGAGACTAACAGCTGCAATATCTCAAGGATTATGATGATGAAAAGAAAGTAATTGTACATAGAAAAGCTTTTAGTACTTTCTTTGGAGTAAGAATTTTCAGATATTATGTTGAATTGCACGTTCAATAATAACACCAAGAGGAAGCCAACTAAATCTACATGGCCAAGTTCAATGTAATTGTTTGTACATAAGGAACCTTAGTAATCTTGTGGTGCAATAAACCTCCCCAAAAAAAACACACAAAAACAGATTTTTTCTATTTATAAAATTTCTTCTTTTATCAGAAAAAGTAAAAATTATCTTTGTCTTTCCTTACTTTTTATTGTAAACTTACTTGGTATTATTAATGATAACACTTGAAATTGCTGCACTTTAACTAACTTATTCATGTGTTTTTCTTGTTCATATGAATTGACCTTATTATGCCTTCCCTTTAAGTTCTTTTTTAAATTGCCAAAATTTAGTTTGTGTTAATTTGTTGGATATCATACTTTACAGATGTGGAGCTGCTCAACGCTTTAGCTAGTGGTTCCCCTGACGTTATTCGATTTCTCACAGTGATGTCAATCTGTAACACTGTCATACCCATGCTAAGGTAATTCCAGTATATTTATTGATCAAAATTCTTGTCAAGTTTGTCCACTTCACCAAGAAGCCAGAAATAATACTTATTTCCATTTCTGTTTCTAACCTCGCCTGCAATACTGCCATGTATTTGTTCCTGAATTATAATTTCTGCAATTTTTCATAGCAAAACTGGAGTGCTCTCATACAAGGCGCAATCGCAGGACGAGTAAGCTCTTGTTCGTGCTGCTGCCCATTTGCATATGGTTTTTGTGAATAAGAATCCTAGTATTCTTGATACGGAATCTTTATTGGCTATTAGACAAAGATAAATTGATATTAATGCAGATGTCAAAGCTGCTCTAATATTTATTTTTATTTTTTTGGGCAGAAATCAATTCCAATGGTTCTCTGATACAATATGAATTGCTGGACACTCTAGAATTCATTTCGGATTGGAAACAAATGTCAATAGTGGTTAGAGATTGCCAAAGTAGAAAAATATTCCTTTTGTCCAAATGAGCGGATGAAGCAGTTCTTCCTTATGCATGTACTGGTAATCTTTAAATATATGTTTTTGGTTTCTTTTCCTGAAGGATTGCTATACGATATAGGATGCATTTGTAGCATCGTCTTTATTGTTGTGCACCCTTGTTAAATGTCTCTATGCTGTTGTAATCTTATACATCATTCCACATCCTTGTTATATTTTTATTTGTTAATATGATACGCTTATCATTGCCGGGTACATTGATGAGGCCAGGACTGATCCTTATGATACCCCCAGCTTTTCCTTTATTGTTTCTCCTTTTGGATAGAGTATATTCATTCTATTCTCTCCACATTGTTACATCGACTTACCTTTGGTCCATGCCTCATTGATTAGGATAGAGCAAGTTTTCACTATTTTATGTTTCTCATGCAGGCAGCAGCATATTTACTCTTTTTACTTGGATTTCATTTGTATGTTCTGTTTTATGCACTCTTTCTCTGAAAGTATCAGTCTCTTTTGCTTTTGCTTTTCAAATAATGTCGTCACTCTGTTGCTAGGATTTTGAATTTCTTTTCTCCTTCCTAGTTGCTCCTTAATTACAGAACTTATTATATTTCAATGGTAGCTGTACAGCCTTGATCAAGCCGTCTTGTACGGGTATATGTATTTATGTTGTCTGCTTCTTTTACATTTTCCATTTACTAAGTAACCAACTCATCTTAAGAGAGAGCTTAGATGGATGGCCCATATCATGCTAACACACCACACCACACCAATAAAATCAATATTTTCGCTTGATTCTTCTTGGACTTGTAACCTTGTGAAATAGTTGTGGATTGTTGTGTTGTATATAGTAACTTTTATTCCTCTGTTTACTTGGAGTCCATTTAGTCCTTAGTATTTGTTCTGTTCTCACGTGAGTTATGACTTTGTGTATGTAATTGTTGCTCGATCATATTTTTAGTACTCTTTCTCTTCTTTTATCTATAATCCTCGTCTAGACAATCTAACTAATTTGTGCATTTTCACTTGATGATCCCAAAATTAAACAATTAAACAACAGAACTGCTCCTGCTCCAATTGTTGGATGGCCTCCAATTCGTTCATTTAGGAAGAATCTTGCAAGTAGCAGTTCTTCAAAACTGCCGTCGGTAACTGAGTCGCAGCATGTGGAGAACATAGTCTCTAAACACGGGGAAAAGGCCCCAAATGTGGTTTATAAAGGGAAGTTGGAGACTCAAAGGCGGGTTGCGGTCAAACGCTTTAACAGATCTGCTTGGCCTAATCGCCAGCAGTTTCTTGTAAGTATATGCTACTACATTCTCTTTATGAAGTTTATAGTTGATATGTTAACTTGTATTTTAATTAGCAAAGAAAATAACTTTTAAACTTTCAGTATAGTGCTATGTTTTGGCTAATAGTCACAGGAAATATGATCATGGTATTACAGTATTGTTATAATACCATTGTAAACTTAATAAAATATGTGCATCGTTTCAATTCGAGTCAGGACTGATGAACATGTTTGATAGTTCAACATATTAATTCTTTCGAACATGGAAATTCTTTTTACACATAAGATTTATTCACTGTCGTTATTGCTATTAACTTGAACGCTCCTCGTCTACAACTTCAGGAAGAGGCCAGAGCTGTCGGTCAACTCAGAAACCATAGATTGGCGAATATACTTGGTTGTTGTTGTGAATGTGATGAGAGACTACTTGTCGCGGAATTTATGCCCAATGAGACTCTTGCAAAACACCTATTTCACTGTAAGTCAATTGGATACCTTCTTTTGCAATATAGCCACGTCTTGTAGTGGTTTTCAAACATCAAAACATATATAGATTTTGATTAATATTATTAATCAACATCAGAGAAAAAACATAGTTGTAGTTGCAAAAGAGATGTATTTGTTTTATTGTGCAACTAGGTATAATATGTGTGATGCTTTTATGTTTCTCCTAATTATCCATGCTAGAGCATATGCCTAAAATATCTTCCGTTCTATTGCGAATGTAAATGCTTCTTTTGACTTATAATTGGATGTGTAGTGTGGCTTGATAGGATTGAAGATTGCTAGATAGTATTGTATAAGTTAGGCAAGACAACACTCTTTAGTTTGTAGATTTATTCGCAGGGACGACCATGCCCTTAATTTTCAAATTCTTTTCATGCAATCTTTCTTTAGTTCAATAGGTTCATCTTTTCTTATTCTTTATCTTATTCATCTTATTGAAATTGAATTTTGGTGTTTTTCTTGCAGCATGAAGTTTACATGCCCAATCTTGATTTTCTTAAAAAAATGATGATGAAGTGGACTTAACATGATGTACACTTCATTCCTTCTAGTTCGTTGTTATTCTTTCAGTTTTCTTATGTTAGTTATTAAATATTGTAAGTACTAATGGTCTTTGGGAGATCAAGATACAATAACAAATTTTGTACTTATCGTGACTTGATCATTATCTATTTATATATGGAGTATTAGTTTTAATTATTGGCTCTTTTTGCATTAGTTTATCAATTAGTTTAAAACAAGTATGGCATTTATATTAACTTGAAATATTGAATTTAATATTTATTATAGCAATTAATAAAAATTATAGTAATAATAATAAATATGAAATCATTGATTTGAAAATTAATTATAATTTGCAATGAATTTTGTTTATTTATTAATTAATTTTTTATTTACAAATTTATAATTTGTGAAGGATTATTTTCCTCACTAATTTGAAGATACATTTTCGATTTATTAGTGAAGGAAAATTTTCTCTCGTTAAATAAATTTATTTTTCACAATATATTATTTGTGAGGGAATAAAGTTATTCACTAATTTCTAATAATCATTCTTAAAATATTATTTATGAAGGAAACTATTCTTTCACTAAATAACAATATTCCATTACCAAATATAATTTGTGAATAAAAAGTTATTCACAATATATCATTCACAAAAAATATTTAGTCACTACTTAGCGAAAGATAGCCAATTGCGAGAAGGTCGAGGAGGTTTTATGTGAGCACTCGTGTGAAGAAAATATTTTTTTGCAATAAATCTATTGTGAGTGATATATTATGTCTTGTGAAGAATTTGTCATTCACTAGAGGCCATTTTTGGTATGGTGTGCTGTTGCCATTTCCCAATCGCCACTCTCTGCCGTTGCCTTTTGAGGTATAAAATTGGGTATTTGTGCATTTGGTTTGATATTAACTCTTTGTGCATTTCGTTATTTCGTTTGGTACTTTATAAATGATATTTTCTAGAAAGATTTTACTGGATAACTCAAAGAATAATTTAGCTTAATGCCCTAATTTTCTCTGTTGTAATATTAAATGTATTTTTCATTTTACAAACTCAAATTTCATATTCTTTTACTGTTTTTTGTGATTCAAAATCTTTCTTTAATAACTTTGAAATTTTACTGTTTTCTATGTTACTTAGTCTCCCCTTTATTATTATACTGTTAAAGATGACATAATTCTGTAACATCTGTTCCAGCATTTATCTCCGTTTCTTGTGCTTTATTATCATCGAGAGTTATTTATATAACTTGTGGTGTAATTTGGTCGATGGAGTCATTTATATAACATTGATATGATTTAGCTAAGAGTACTTGATGTATATATGTTAAAGTTTACTTTGAACGTTGAATGACTATAGAAAATAATTATTTGCCATTTTGTTGGGAATTGCATATTCAAATTTGATGTTGAAAATAAATATATATGCTTATGTGTAAAGTCCTTCAATAGAACATATGTACAAGGACTTAGATGGTAGATCAAAATTGTTAGGTTGATCTGTGTTAAATATTTATCATTCTGTAAATGAATGTATAGAAGAAAGATTAAATCTGTTAGGTTGATTTCTTGAAATGTAATAGATAGGCCTCAATAGAATCGAAGTCTGTTGAGTCAGACGATAGATTGCAGAAGCCAAGGCAGAATCGTGGAGTATCGAGGAAGTTGTTCAGAATCATAGTCTGTCTTAAAAGCCACACTCAGAATCGTGGAGACAATCCGAGCGCCTGCCGAGCCAAGTCAAGATTCGTAGTCAGCTCTTGAAAACGTGAAGTCTGCTAGACAAGCAAGAAGAGATCGCAGTCTAAACAAGGCTTAAGAGAAATCGTAGTGTTCTCTACGATCAAAACTGAATCATGCATGAGCACGACAACACACAACGATCGTGGTACAAAGACAACGATCGTGGTGTCTCTTCAGTTAGCTTCAGAAGCATCAAGTTCTACCCATCTGATGAAGGAAGAAGTATAACAAATGAAGAAAAGCTTATGAACGTTGACATTTTGGGAGTTCCAATTATTCTAATATTCATCCTTAGTTCAAATCGAAGAAGTGTATGGTAGAAGCTAAGGAGAGTACTTTCTGTCTGCTGAAAACACCTTTTCAGGTGTTAGGTGAGAAAGCTGTCTGCTGTGTCTGGTGGGCCAGACAGCAGAACTCCATATTCTTAGGATGTTAACATCAGTGCTCAGAAATGTTTGGAGCATTAAATGCTGCAACGGATTCCTTCAACGGAAAGATTTCAAAGACTCCTTCATAAGAAAAATTGATTGTAGATTCAGATTAAGGCAAGCAAGAACGAAAAAGCTCAAGAACACTCATCGTCCAAACTCTACAATCAAAATAGAAAGCTTGCTTAGCTACTCAGTTCTTTCGAACGTATACTTAACTGCAACTGAGTAGCACACCCAAGAACTCAACTCTCATCAAGAGTATTCCAAGTCTGCTGGACTTGAAGAGTTCTAAGTAAACTAATAAGTTCCAAGACTGCTGGTCTTGAAGGAATCTAAGTGATTCAAAGATTGTAAAGATATCCTTAGTGGATTTCTTACTCGTGAAGTAAAAGAGTGGACTAAGAGTCTTGAGTTCTTTGAACCACTTAAAATCACTGTGTCTGATATATCTGCTATAACTGTTATATCTGTCATAACTGCCATAACTGCTTATCTCTTATAAACTTGGTTTATCTTAAGGGAAACAAACAAATCATATATTTCGCTATGGTTAATTTATTAACAAATCTGATAAGTTATTTTGAAAAGGAAAAAGTTTTAAAATATCTATTCAACCCCCCTTTTAGATAACTATTGTGCCTCTGGGAACTAACACATTTCACTGTTATTTTCTTATATGTCATATGCATGAGGCACTTCTTAATTCACTTCCAAAACTAGTCAATTTGTTGTCACCAACTACTGAGAGGTAAGTAACTCTACATCCTATATCGTTTCATTTGTAATATGATTCATGTTGTAAGAAACTCTACATCCTATATCATTTGTATATTGCTATGATAAGAACTGCATGCGCTTTTGGCATGTTATTGAGTTCTATTTTTAAGTTTGTTGGGTTGGATCTTAATAAGTCCAAGGTTGAATCTATAAGGACTTATAATCTGATGTCACATCTAATTCTTCATTCCAAGCCATTGTTTATGTATAAACAGCTTGAGGAAGATAATGGTAATTTTCCTTTAATTTATGTTCCATGACTTTAATAACTGGAGGACTATAAACTATAATACTAACACACTAACTATAAGTCTATAACTGGTTCTAACCCCTCTTTACTGCAAGTACAAGAAAAAGAGTGATGTAGTTTCTTCTCTTGAACAGTAACAACACTATTTGATGATAGTTACATAATAAACTTATAAATAGTTAGGTCAAACCATTACATATGAGGTGTTAAAAAGGAAACTAGTAATGACTGCTTTCAGCTCTGCAATATCCATAAAAGTTTAAATTTTTTTTGAAAGAAAGACGGAGTTTCTTGTTTGTCAAATTTATTTTGCTTCACATTGTTGGTATTAATGGTTTGAAAGGTGCATGTGTAGTCATATAGCATAATCCTTACTTCGTGTGTGAAATACATTATTTTATGTTAAATGAGGCTTTTGGTTCTTCTCATTATAATGATTTAATTAATATAGTTGTGATAAGTACCTAGGAATATCTTGCAAAATCCATATTGTATGACTCTTGGCCATCTATACCTGAACCTTTTCTCACATGGTAATCACTTTAATATATAGTTTTGAAATGAATGTAAAGACTTTATGTTTTCTATTGACAAATAGCAGTTATTTCTTGTGACATGACATGTTATTCATATTTTCATATAGTTTAGGAAGCTTAGAAACCCGTTTGAGATTCACTTAGTATGAGTGAATCGCAAATAGTCTCCGTTTTGGGACTATTCTTGTATGTTTCGATCTCACTTAGGTCAGTGTTAATGACTTGAGCATATCTTTATATTTTGAGAAATTTCAGTTATTATATATCTCTTGATGTTCTTCAGGTGCATATATAGAATACGATGTGTTAGTCTATTTCGTGTACTTGAAGACCATGGGGAGGTGCTACCGAAATTTCTTAAAAATTTAAAGATGTGTTCAAGTTGTTGGCATCAGTGGGGCGGTACATCTGGGAATGGGATAGAAGCCTGACCCGTTAGAGTAGGAGATGAAGTTAGGAAACTCATAAGCATGCATATACATTAACCCGGAGACTTGATTGTGTTTGCCTAACTTTCTATATATATATAGCAGACCGTTGTTCAAGATGTTTGTTGATCGAAGTTGGATGGAACGTAGGGTAGCCACTGTTACGAGTGAGCTTAGCTCTGAGTATCGTAGTGGGGTTGAACATTTTCTTAATTTTGTTTTTGAGTAAGTCAACGGCGATGAGATCAGATGTCCTTGTAAGAGGTGTGTGAATGAAGTGTGGAAGGACAAAAGTGATGTCATGTACTTCGACCTATTTGCGTATGGGTTCAAACAAGGTTATATGATATGGATCTATTATGGGAAAACCTGGTTGGATGAACATGAATCCAAATCGGAATCTAGAGTTGAAGAAACCTTTGACTGTACTAATATGATAGTCGAAGCTGCTGGTTCATTTTTCCAGTGGAATACAGACAGGGATGATGGTAGCATCGAGCAGAAGCTGAATGACGGATCAAAGGGTTTCTATGAGTTATTGGATGAATCAACGACACCATTGTATGATGGGCACGAAAAGCACATCGTCTTATCCGCAGTGACTAAGATTTTACACTTCAAGAACGAGCATGATTGTAGCGAAAGATGTTTTAATTAACTGCTAAACATTGTGAAGGAGTTCTTATCGGCAAACAATAAGTTACTGGAGTCGTACTATGATATGAAGAAAATGGTCAAAAGACTCAATCTAGGGTATGAGAAGATTGATGCTTGTGAGAATGATTGTATGTTGTATTACGGTGACGTTAATAAAGATAAGAGGTCATGTGATACCTGCGGTACAAGTAGATACTGTGAACAGCGCAAGAAAAAGGGAAAAGACGTGCCGAGAAAGATCTTACGTTACTTTCCCATTGCACCGAAGCTTGAGCGGTTGTTCCTGTCAACACATACCGTCGAGTATATGAGGTGGCACTCAACACGGGACATAGTTGAAGGTCAACTGACGCACCCGACAGATGGGCCTGAGTGAAAAACTTTTGATAGAAAGTACCCCTCGTTTGCTCAAGAGGTTCGCAATGTTAGGCTTGGACTTGCTATGGATGTTTTAATTTGTTTAATGGGCCTTACACCAAGCCTTACTCAATTTGGCTGATGATTATTGTTGTGTATAACCTCCCAGCTTCGATGTGCATGAAAGATCCCTACATATTCATGTCTTTACTGATTCCGGGTGATAAGAATCCAATTAAAGACATTAATGTCTACCTCAGGCCATTAGTTGATGAGTTGAAGATGTTGTGGGATAAATGGGTTCAAACTTATGATGTATTTATTAAATAGAACTTTGACATGAGGTCAGCTTTACTTTGGACCATAAATGACTTCCAGGCGTTAGGAATGATCAGTGGATGGTCGACTCACGGGGTCTTGTCATGTCTCGTCTGCATGGGGTCAGTTAAAGCTATACGACTCAAACATGGGGGAAAAATTAGTTTCTTTGCAACTTCCAAATAGTTTTTGTCTATTGAACATCGTTGTCGACGGATGAGTAGACAATTCAATAAAAAAAATAGAGAAACGTCATGTACCTAATCGTCTTTCTAGGACAATAGTGTTGAGTTGGATTAGTCACTTGAATTTTCCACCTCTAGGGAAGAATCACAGATTAGAACGAGCTTATAGTTACGGTAAGGTTCACAAATGGACACACTGTTCCATGTTCTTTGACTTGCCTTATTGGGCTACACTCTGCATCCGTCATTGTTTAGATCCGATGCATACTGAGAAGAACATATTTGATAACATTTTTTATACAGTCTTAGATGCTAGTGGCCGGTAGAACAAAGGACAACAACAAGTCGAGGCTTGATTTGGTAGAAATGAACATTAGGGAACATTTGTGGCTATATCAGGAGGGTAGTAAGATGGTAACGCCTAAAGTCTATTATACGTTGACCAGGGAACAATTGATATTGATATATAATTGGATCAGTGGACTGAAGCTCCCAGATGGATATTCTTCAAATATATTAAGGTTTTGTAAAGTTGAAGAGTTGAAGTTTCGGGGTCTAAAAAGTCATTATTGTCATGTATTCATGCAGAAGTTGATCCCCGTGGCATTTATTGACTTGTTGCCAAAACTTGTGGTTGAAGCATTGACAGAGCTTTCAAATTTCTTTAGAGATCTATGCTTGATAAAGCTCCAGCTCAGAGACATAGATAAAATGGAGATACAGATAGTGGAAATAATGTGTAAGCTAGAAATGATCTTCCCTCCATCGTTTTTTGATTCAATATATGGAGCATTTGCCTATTCACCTGTCAAACGAAGCTAAGTTTGGCAGTCTCGTGCAATATAGATAGATGTATCCATTCGAGAGGTAATGACATTAATGTTTTTAATACGCTAAAATGTTCATTCTTGTTTGCTAATGTATACATGCATATATATAAAACATTGGTATATGCGACGTCTAAAGCAAAAGGTGAATAATAGAGCTCGTGTAGAGGGGTTAATTGCTGAAAGTTATGTTATGGAGGAACTTGTTAATTTCTGCACATTTTACTTTGAGTCGAATGTTCAGACGAGGCACAATCGCTTACGTTGGAATGAGGTTGTTGCACACGAGAAAAATAGAGAGTTAACGGCCTTTAGTTATCCTGTACAACCATTCGGCGAGAAAAAGTCAATTCTTGATCGATAGTGAGTATGCAGCTGCCACATTGTATGCACTTGTCAGCATGAATGAAGTAGCGCCATATATTAAGTAAGTAGCCATAACTATATATGTCTTGTGTAACTGTTATAAGTTGCTTGCATGCATACACATTAAGTATATATAATTGTACTGCAGTCAATATGATGCTGAAGTACGTGAAGCGAATCCGATTATATCTGACGGGGATTTGCAAAATTTGAGATATAGAGAATTTGTGCAGTGGTTTAAAGATCATGTAAGTCTAACTAATTAACAGCTAAATGCATTTACCCTCGTGAATGAATCTTATGGCGTAATTAACTTTAGAATATGTTGTGTTACTGTACAATTAGGTCCCTACATATGATAAAGTTGATATTCAACTAAAGCTTATAGCCGACGACTCTAAAAGATCTGTAGATACTTATACATGCTGCATTGTCAACGGTTACAGATTTAAGTGCTGCGATATTGGGGAAGTCGTTTCATCGGATTCTGGTGTTGTGGTTAAAGGTAGCTGCTATGATAATCTATGGGATGACTGGTGTGTACTATGCACGGAGTGTTAAGACTCCTGCAAGCTCATGGTATGCTGTTATAACCACCAAAGCTCGTGGTTTTTAAGGCATAGCTGCTCGTCCAGAAGATGAACCTTTACAAGTCGAGTCTACTAGTGTAACACCTGCTGATGTGACAATTATTAGTGAGTCTGGTGAAGACGATGATGATGTCGTCGCTGTCGAAAGTGAAGACGATGTTGTTAAGGAGGAAGATATAAATGAATAAATCGTTGCGGATAACGAAGAGTGATAACATCGATATTGAAGAGCTACTGCTCGAAGATGACGATTCTGATATTGATGGCTTTGATGATATAAATGATTAAGAGTATGTACTCTTTATATCTTTTTAGTTGTATTCAAATGTAATAGTTTGTAGTAGTGCAATCATTATCTGAAACTTATATTATTCTACTAATTAAGGCGCTCATAAGTTTAGGTTACTATTTATGTTTTTTAGTTGTATCCATATGTAATAGTTTGTAGTAATGCAGAATTATTGTGATTACGAATGTCTTATAATATTTTATTGATTTCTTTACAGTATATATGCATATGGCCCGTACACCACACGACGATCGTGGTGGGCTTGCTGGTAGTACAGGTTATGGGGGTCGTGGAGGTAGTGGGGGTGATGATCAGGCCGGATCATCATGTATAATTACATGTTAAGTTGTTATACATCTTATTGTTTTTAATTTTATATAGTATTTTCATGATATTCATTTATATAAATAATAATTTATTTCATTATATAGGTGATCAACGTAGGCCTTCGTTTATATACCGCGTCGGGACTAACAGGTAATTTCATAATATGTGTGTAGCATTTAACATTTGTTTTACAAAAAATCCCGCTCTTATATATTCTTTGTAATTTTCAAATGTATTAATTTCAATTGTAGTATCCTTGAGGCGACACCAAGGAACACATTGCTTGGGATCTCCGCAACCGATTCTCAAGCCCGTGGATGAGGTGTGTGGATGTGGATGACCGCACACATCAGTTAATTATCGCTGAGTTTCGGGTAAGATGTCATTCATATGTTAGTTTTCTATTCCATTTAAATATTTTTTTACTGCTTTAATTTATGTCATCTAATAAGCTTATTAATGTGTAATGTGCAGAGATATTACCGCTTTGAGGACGGGCAGGAAGCCCATGGCATGACTGTTCTCTAGGGATATCTTGAGATGAACTGGCATAAGTGGGTCTACGACTGGAAGAAGAAGGCCCAGACCAAGATGGCTAATGGATAGACACTTAAAGATGTCTAACCATATTTTATTGGTGCTGCAGTGTGAGACCAGATGTGCATCATTTGGGAGGGTCCTGCTTTCCACAAGATGTTGGCATAGCGTACAGTTGCCCGACAGAAGAGTCGTCTCCCACACTACACGTGGTCTCAGTAGTACGACCTTTACAGGGATAGACTCGAGGTTAGTCTTAAGCACCCACCTTCCTGCTTAGAGTTTTGGTGGTACGCCCACTAGAAGAAAGGTGAAGGTGGTTATATCTCACCTGAGGCAAAGCGCATTGTTGTAAGTAATTTAATTCTTTTATTTAGTCTGTATTTTAATTCATGAAATTCGTTTGTATTCTTTTAACTTACTGTGTTTTCATATATTTATGCGTTTTTTTCAGCGACGGTTCGATGACCTTGCTGTGGCCCGGAGCAGCCAGAGAGGTGATGGTGACGTAGATGCCTCGGCGCCCGCAGATGAAGAGATGGAGGGCTAACTGCAGATTATAGGGGGGCCGAAGAAGGGTAGAGTTGTGGGCATTCCACGATTCCCAGCCTACACTTTAGTCCTTGCTGTGAGAGCTCGACGTCGCCCACCCACTAGAGAAGGTGGTGCGAGTGGATTGGGTGCTGACCCTTCATTATCTGACAATTTCTTCCGACGGATCATAGAAGGGTGTATGGAGAGCAGTGCTGTGCAGTCAGGCGCACCGTTACGCAAGCAAATCTACCAGCTTGCTCAGGAGATCGTCCACGTCTCCATAGATCCTACAGCATCTGTCGACGAGCTCATGGGTCTAGTCCGGGAGGAGGCTATCCGTGTATGCGCGTTGTCTTGGCCAACCTCTTTCCTCCACATATTTGAGAGGTAAATACAATTATTGATATATGTCTTTATTTAATTCATGTAATTTGTAATTATATTGCTTATATAAACTGTCAAACATATAGTTATAGCACTTATTGCCTAACTTGTAAAAATTAAAGAAAACTTAAAAAAATAGTCAAAAAAGAGACCAAAACCCGCCTCGGGCGTCAAAACGACACGCAACTATAGACATAGCACCTCATAGATATTAGGCACACGTTACAACTTACGGGACTCGGTTTCGATATCGGGAGGCCGAGTTATCAGTCCATTTTCCTAACTTGTAAAAATTAAAGAAAACTTAGAAAAATAGTTGAAAAAGAAATCAAAACCCGCCTCGGGCATCGAAACGATGCACAAAATGAGACATAGTACCTCATAGATATTAGGCACACATTACAACTTACAGGACTCGATTCCAATATCCGGAGGCCGAGTCATCTGCCCATTTTGCCTAACTTGTAAAAATTAAAGAAAACTTAGAAAAATAGTTAAAAACGAGACCAAAATCGGCCTCGGGAGTCGAAACGACACACAAACCTAGAAATAATAACTCATAGATATTAGACACACGTTACAACTTACGGGACTTGATTCCAATATCCGGAGGCCGAGTTATCAGCCCATTTTTCCTAACTTATAAAAATTAAAGAAAACTTGGAAAAATAGTCGAAAAAGAGATCAAAATCGACTCGGGCATCGAAACGACACGCAAACCTAAACATAGCACCTCATAGATATTAGGCACACATTACAACTTACGGAACTTGATTCCAGTATCCGGAGGCCGAGTTATCAGCTTGTTTTGCCTAACTTGTAAAAATTAAAAAAAACTTAGAACAATAGTCGAAAAAGAGATCAAAATTTGCCTTGGGCATCGAAACGACACGTAAACCTAGACATCACACCTCATAGATATTAGACACACGTTACAACTTACGGGACTAGATTCCAATATCCAGAGGCCGAGTTATCAACCCGTTTTTCCTAACTTGTAAAAATTAAAGAAAGCTTAGAAAAATAGTCGAAAAAGAGACCAAAACCAGCCCCGGGAGTCGAAACGATACACAAACCTAAACATAGCACCTCAGAGATATTAGGTATACGTTACAACTTATGGGACTTGATTCTGATATCCGGAGGCCAAGTTATCAGCCCGTTTTGCCTAATTTGGAAAAATTAAAGAAAACTTAGAAAAATAGTCGAAAAAGAGACCAAAACTCGTCTCGGGAGTCGAAACAACACGCAAACCTAGACATAATACTTTATAGATATTAGGCACACGTTACAACTTACGGGACTCGATTTCGATATCTGGAGGCCGAGTTATCAGCCCGTTTTGCCTAACTTGTAAAAATTAAAGAAAACTTAGAAAAATAATCGAAAAAGAGACCAAAACCCGACTCAGGCGTCGAAAGAACAAGCAAACCTAGACATAGTACCTTATAGATATTAGGCACACGTTACAACTTACGGGACTCGATTCCGATATCCGGAGGCCGAGTTATTAATCCGTTTTGCATAACTTGTAAAAATTAAAGAAATCTTAGAAAAATAGTCAAAAAAGAGACCAAAATCCACCTCGGGCTTCGAAATAACACGCAAACTTAGACATAGCACCTCATAGATATTAGGCACACGTTACAACTTACGGATAACTTGAAGAACACAAACTAAAATTATTTAAATATGCTATCTTTTGGACTTCGTTGTTAATTTTTAAATTTTATAGGGTCTTGTTGATGAGCCTAGTGGGGGTGGAGGCAGCGGCGCTAGCAATGATCGTGGAGGAGATGGTGAGGGCCGTCGAGCTGATGCTGATGCTGATGATGTTATGGAGGGAGGGACCGACGGTGGTATGCTAAATGGCGGCGATGATGATACTGGTACTCCTAATATGGGGATGTAGTTAGTTTATGTTTATATTTTGACTTTCATGTATGTACTTATATAGTTTTTGGGTTGTACAAACTAGAGTTTTGTATCTAGTTAGGTTGATGGTTTATGTATCTAACTAAATTGATGAAAGTTTCATGATGACTACATTTTGTATCTAATAACATCGTATGACCTTTATCTATGTGATTACGTTATCTACATATTTGATGGTTGATAGCAAAAGATTTGATTGTTATTGATATGCGTTCGTGAAGAATTATTTATTTTTCTTAAGTTTATAACAGGTACAATTATGTATATGTAAATGAACAGGGGAATTTTATAATTTTAATTTTTTTTAAATACGGTCATTGGCGACGGCTTGCCCGTCGCTAATGACCTACAACGACGATTTTAGGGACGAAAAATTGATTCTTTAAATAATATAATTAAAGGCCATTGGCGACGGACCAAAAGTCATTCGCGACGGCTAGTCCGTCGCTAAAAACCATTTTAATAAGTAATTTTTAGTAGTCATTGGCGACGGACAGTCCGTCGTCCCTACTATCGGCAATGACTCATTGGCGACGGACAACCGTCGTCAATGATCTCATTACCGACGGTCGTCGACGGGAGCCAGGGCGACAACTCCTGGGGTGATGGGAGTGGTAACGGGCGTTGCCGTCGCCAATGACCTCATTGCCGACGGCAGAGGGGCCATTGGCGACGACAAAGCCCGTCGGCAATGACCTTTTTTTTATAGTGTTGGTGGGTTTTTGTAGGAATTATGCAACCTTGATGTTGGTAATTTGAAAATTGAAAATTTTAGGCATGGGTCTTGCTATGGAACGGATGAAAAAGAAGAATGAGAGAGCTGAAGGTTAACTTATGTCTCCTTAGCTCTCTTTTTTCACATCAGATGCATGTTTAGTATCTTGATATTAGCCTAATCAAAGGCCACCTCCTGCTAATTAAGCTTAATATGACTCAACACATGCATTTAATTTTTTATTCCCAACATTGTTTTGCACAATACATATCTCACATATGTTAGTTTTTAATTTCCATCACTTTCCACTATCAATTCTCAGCACTCATAAAATAATATAACACATATATTACATTACTTACATTACCTATATACATAATGCATATATTACATTATATATATATGTATATATTATATTTTTCATCATATTATACATACATTAATTTATGTATTCTAGTCCAATCAAAATTGAATAATTATACATTTATAATTATGTATAAAAAATATCCCACAAATTTTAGAATTAATCCATAATTAGCTTAACACTTTTTGTGTAACAAACCATTACATGGAATAATAACTTATTTAATTTATACAATTAATATTGTATAATTAAATCAAATTAAAATTGCTCCTTCCTTCCATAAGTTGTTTCACAACAATTTATTTAATTTATACATTTCACTTCAAATTAAAGATTAATTTAATTTACTAATTGGACACCAATATTTATATATTATATTGGTTTCTCATCTCATATTTTTAATTCACATTTAAATTAATTTATTAATTTTCTTCACTTTCATATTTCAATTCATATTTGACTCAAGCTAATTAATTTAATAGTTTAATTAGCTTTTAACTTTTTCATTCCAAATATATGTATATATATTTCATCCTGATATATACACATTAAATTCCACCACATAAATCATACAAATATATATAACACACACATATTTATACATTCAAACTCATTACGTCTCACAATAAGAATTTTATTTATTAAATTCTTATTTTAATAGTTTTTAAAAATTCGGGTTATCACATTTTTTCCTTTTTATAAGAATTTCGTCACCGGAATCACAATTAAGGGTGTAAACGAACCGAGTCGAGCCGAGTATTGAGTTGTTCATATTTGGTTCACAAAATTTATCGAGTATAAAATAAGGTTTGATTGAGGCTCATTTACCTACCGAGTCAAGCACGATTCCGAATCGAACCCGAGCAGTTTGAACTTTTCGAACGAATATGATCCGAGTATCAATAGAAAATTACAATTTAAAGAGATTCGAGTAATTTATCGAACTTTAAAATTTTCTCATATTTAACTCATTTATATTTCAAGTCAAGCTCGAATCGAACTTTTAGTCGAGCGAGTACGAATTGAGCCTGAACTATTTGCTCATTTTATAGCCTTAATCACAATTACCTAAACATCCTTACTCGGTCTACGTATATTCTTCCTCGTAACTTTATCGTTGAATAATTTTAACGTATCACTTATTTTATTCACTTACATATTTCTTTCATTTCCTTGTTTAGTTCTTATAGGTTTTATTTAATAACCTTTGTCAATGCCGGGAAAAGGGGTTTGATAGCCTCCTTCCCAAAGAGAGAAACATAGTTGGTCTCTCGCTCTCTTCTATCCCGTTGCACCTTTTTGCTAGGCCGAGTTTTATTCTAAGGATGAGATCTCTTTAGGAAAACAAGACCGACATATTTGTACACTTGCAAAAATTACTTTTTCTTTTTTCTTTTATTTTTAACTTTATATAAGAAATAATCAATAAAGTAATATATAATGGTCATGAAAAAGAAACTCTCACGTTCACTTTCACAAAATAAGCTCACTCTCACAAAATAAAACAATCATATAAATAAAATATTCTCATAAACTCCAATATCGCTACTAGAACTTCTGAGACGGATATTTCTGAGATGGACTCTATCTGTCTCAAATATATATATTTGGGATAAACCCGTCGTCGCTGATAAACTTAATTATGCACAACGAAAATAAGTGGAGCTAGTGAGAAATATCTGTGAAGGAAATGTTTTATCAATGACGAATGTCTGTCGCAATTATTAAAAGAAATAGAGCCAGAAAATCCTGCCCTCGCCATTTACCATGGAATAATCCGTCTGATAAACTTAATTGCGATGGCTAAGGGTCATTTACCATGGAATATTCCGTCTGAGACATTTTTATTTGGGACCACAAAGTTGAGACGGACAAATCCATATTACCTGTCGTTGGTCGCCCAACTACCTGTCGGCATCCACATCGTTTGAATCCTCTCTCCATCGTTGAATCCTTCCATTAGGTATGCTGAATCCTTCAATAAGTGTTGCATTTTTATCTGTGATAGACACATAATTCATACATTTTATTATCCCTAATTTTGTTCTTTTAATTATATTAGTTTATTTAATTAATATGTTTTATTTTGTTTTTGTAGGATTTAATATTTTGTTGAGTTAAAGTCAAAAGCTTGGTGATCAGCGATATTTAATCCTCTTATTCATGTAAAGAAATATCCAAGAAGAATCTTACAACGAGAAGGAAAGAGGTGGAACAATATTGGTGTGCAAGTCAAGTCCAGCAAAAGAAATGAAAGTTTATCTAAAAGACCTCTTTGAGAAGTTGATTGCCATTAGAAAGTTGAAACCTACATGGAAAGAGAACAAAAGAGATCAAGTTCAATGAATCTAAATTAGGGTACAAAATTATTTTTCCTATAAATAGGTCTTTTGTTTAATTAGAGAGGAAGAGATGATGGTATTACTTTAGGTTAAGAGTAGGAGTATATTAAATTACTTCTTCATTGGACGTTCGTTAGATGATCGTTAATTAAAGAGAGTTTTCTTATTTATTTCTAATCTTATTCTCTTCTTTATTTTAGTTAGTTTATTTATTTCCATGTCTGGTTAATTTTTTATATCTAGGATGAAGATGAAATTAAATAATTATTCATGATAATATTTTTCATCTCTTCTATTATTTATGCTTTTATGTTTAATTGATTTCGTCTTCATATTTCGTTATTGATATACCTTCGTTTTATATTTCTTATGTGATTTTAAATTAATTAAGAGGTTTTGATAGATTACTATTAAGATATATATGAGTTTTTCATGATCCATACTTACTCGAAGAAGTTTTGATGGGTTATAGTTAATCCTTAAATTTTCAGTCTATGCTTGCCCACGTTAATTGTAAAATTACTAAATTAAAGGGAAGGAAGATCAAAATCATAATTAAGTTATAAAAATAGAAGAGATTGAATTACTTATTATGTTTATTGTTTAATGGATTCGGATTCCTAGATTGCTTCCTTAATATTAGTTTTCATATTCTAGTTAATCAATTTTTAATTTTTATTTCTTATTTGCCTAAAATAGATATTAAGGATACATTAAAATTAATCTAGTTTTTGTGGGTTCGACCTGTACTTGTCAGTTCTTCAATTTGACACTGTGCACTTGCAATTACATATTTTTATCACATCAATTTGATTTCCTTCAGTAAATGAACTATATTGATGTTCTTTGTGTGATTGGAGCTCTCTATGTCTCTCAGACGAAGTATGTTTTTCCCCCAAATTTAACCCTAATTTTATCTTCTTCCAAATTTCACTTTTCATTGTTTGTTTTTTAAAGAAACAGTTAAGTGGGTGCTTAGAATCATATTACATGCACTTAACCATAATATTTTTAGGGTAAAGAAGTTTTGATTGTGCACTGGTGGATAATCAGGATGTGGTAGATTTATGGTGATATTATTTTATGTTTTAATTAGTGCTTCAACTTTATCCTATTGTGATTTTTGTGTTGTGTCTTTTAGTTTTAGGTAGCTTTGATCTTGTGTAGGCTAAAAAATGGTTGTTCTTTTCATAAATTCTCTCTCTTTAGAAGCTAATATCCAGACAGCCACAATAACATGTTGAACTACATATGGTTGAAGTTAGTAGTCTAGATTTATTTGAAGCTGAGATGAAAATAGTCTGTTTTTTTATACGCTTTTCAGTGTACATCTTTTTAGCTAAGGTTTACTATTAATTTTTTTAGTTTTGTGGCATTTTCTTAAGATGAAAACAGTTGATGAGCATGTGTAAATATTCTCTCGGATATATATTTGGTATATATTAGATAATTTTAATTAGTATGATATTCTTTTTAATTTTCAGGCTTAATTTAATTATATGAATTTGAAAACGGGTTACTTGATAAAATTTTGTTTGAATTAAAACGATTAATTTTGAATTTATAGATTTAATTAAATTATATAAGTGTGAAAATAGGTTATTTACAACAAATATTTGAGATGGACAAAATATTTTTTGCTACGGAAATTTTCGTCTCAAATAATTTTGTTTGAGCCAGAAATTTGTGATGGACATCCTTATCAAGGATGGATAAATATCTACGACAGCTTTTTCGGTCTCTAATATTCTGCTGCAAAATATCATTTGGGGCTTATATGTCCGTCTCAAACAATATTATTATCGATGGCCTTGTAACGGATTGTTTTGTAGATATGAATATTTAGGACGGACTGTCCTTCGCAAATAAATCTGTCTCAAATGACTATGATATCATTTGTGATGGGACCTAATGCAATGGCAGTGGCAACAGATTTTGTCCGTCGCAAATATCATTATTTAAGATATGAATATTTAGGACGGACTGTCCTTCGCAAATAAATCTGTCTCAAATGACTATGATATCATTTGTGATGGAACCTAATGCAACGGCAGTGGCAACAGATTTTGTCCGTCACAAATATCATTATTTGAGATATGAATATTTAGGACGGACTGTCCTTCGCAAATAAATCTGTCTCAAATGACTATGATATCATTTGTGATGGAACCTAATGCAATGGTAGTGGCAACAGATTTTGTCCGTTGCAAATATCATTATTTGAGCCACA
This sequence comes from Panax stipuleanatus, assembly GCA_020205555.1. Lineage (NCBI taxonomy): Eukaryota > Viridiplantae > Streptophyta > Magnoliopsida > Apiales > Araliaceae > Panax > Panax stipuleanatus. The sequence continues at coordinate 34,570 of JAINUT010002599.1, forward strand.
GCTTATTTGAGACAGATTTTTCCATCGCAATTGCTTGCTTATCTAGTAGTAAATACTTTTAAACTTCATAAAATAATTTTAAGCATTCCTAAATTCCTAAATAAAAGCTCTAATATCCAACCCTAATATGGCTCCTTTTGTCATCATTTCTTTAGCTCGTCTTTGGTTTTGTTATTGGTAAGATTTATATATATATACATATTGAGGAAAAAATAAATCAATTATATAAATTAAAAGCAAAAATTTGGTTTCATAAATTTTCTATTCAACTTTTTTCGTTACAATTCAAATTAGTATGAAAACAACTTATATATCGATCTTGAAAAAATAGTGAGCAAGGAATATATATGAATTAGCCTCACATACAATTGAAAACACACATGTATAATTCTTTCTAAACCATTTTTTTAATTCAATTCTCTAACTAACACCCTCCTTAATATCTCCTTGATATATCAATCTTACTTTCTCTTTCCGCTATCTTTCACTTACGATAGTACATGTCCAAATGCATTCGATACAATAAGAACTGCTATTAGGATAGTAGTCTAACGTACGTGAGCATTAGGACCCTGGTATTGCCCTAGCTGGATGAAGAGATACTCATGAGTTATAAATGTGATAAGGGATTTCACATGCTCTGTGTCCGACCCATCGTGGTTTAGGACCCTGGTATTGCCCTAGCTGCTCCGATCAACCCTGTCCCATCAAAAATATTATATTTAGTCCTTTTACAATAGGAAGCATATATTTTTGTGCATTTATTCTTTTATCAATAATGTATCAGTTTTTGATATCATTAGCACCTCCAAATGCACTATAATCTTAGTAACATTTTCATGTATGCAAGTAAAAGTGAGTAATAGTATAGTAGTAGAAGAAATAATAATTATTTACGTCAAAGGCAGCACTTAAAAGAAGTAAAATAAGTAACATTTTCATTTATGCAGGTAGTAGTTCAACACATTCAAACTTTCTTATTTAATCTTTAATTTTCTCATAGGATACTCATAGGTAAAATTACTAAACTATTCTCATTAATTAGTAAAAATCTCACTTTTCTCATCACACCAAGTGCATTGATTATATAACTGATTTTTTTTTTGGCAAACTTCAAAAATTAGAGCAAACGCGTTGAGAATGATGATAGTACAACTATGTAACACTTGCTTTTCTGTTTATTTCCCTGGTCATACTTAGTTTGGCTTAAGAGAAAAATTTAGGCTAAGCAGAGAATTATATTTACTTTCTCGCAGTACTCCATTTGAATTATGATAATTTCTAGGGAAGAAAAGAAACTAAAATTATAAGCTAAGTTTATTATTGTCATTTACAACAATTGTCAATCGAATATGTAACAATTAAGGTGAAATCTTGTGTTTGAATTAAATCATAGCACTGTAACAATTAAGGTCAAATCTTGTGTTTGAATTAAATCATAGCACATTCGTAAAGAAAAAAAATTATCATTCCAAGAGTTAGAAGAAAACATAATGTATTCGCTTATTACCTGAAACCAATGTGCTAATTTGAAATGCCATGAACAACACCTCATTTTCAACTTCTTGGATATCATCATTTGGTATAAAGATTTTGCCTAAGGGTTATGGTAATTGAAGAATGTTAGTATTTAAATTCTGTACTAGTAAATCAATGAAATGAATAATTATCAATAGATGATTAGTTGATATGATTAATAATAAAAAGGAGAGTAAGTTAAAACTCAAAATTTGAGTTATGAAAATAATTTTGAAGAACGGATTGCTCGGTTGTGTCCGGAACGTCAAGATTAGTTAGAAAAGGCTGTAAACACAAAATATGTCAGTGTTGACTTTTTGGTTAAAGTCAACAGTTGATTTTTTAGGTAGAAAAGTCAAAATCAGAGATAGAAGTGGAATTTGAAAACACGGACAAGATAATTGAATCCAAAATGTTAAAATTAGTAAGAATAGACTCTAAACACGAAATGTGTCGGAGTTGACTTTTTGGTCAAAGTCAACAGTTGACTTTTTTGGAAAAAGTCAAACTTGAAATTTGGAGATGAATTTGAAGAAACGGAGGTGCCCATGATGTTGGGAGCGTCGAATTTAGTAGAAATCGACTATAAACTCAAAAATTTGAGTTTTCGGGTCCGAACATTAAAAACAAAATTAAATACGCAAAACGAGGAAATAAAAACGAGGCACACAAGATAAAATCTGCTGAGATTTTTATCCATGTGTTGTCTACCTAACCGACCAACTCCCAACCGCTCCCATGAATGACTTACCAACTCTCCTTCTCTCACAAATAATTGGGAAAAAGAAAAGAAAGAGAACAAAAACAAATCAAAGCCATTCTCTCTCTCATTTCTTCCACTTCCACCGACCAAGAGAGAGAAAATAGAGAGAGAGAGAGATCAACCATGTATGAAGCAAAGAGAGAGAGAGAGAGAGAAATAGCCATAGAAGGAGAACAGATGAAGAGGAAGACCACACAAAAGGTATAAAATCCTAACTAGTTTATGTATTTAATTTTTGGTTATTTTGAACCATGAAATTTAGGATCTTGAACATGAGAACACAAGATCTACTAGTTAGATGGTGTTTTATGTATGGATCTAACTATTTTGGGTATTAAAAGTTTGATCAAAGAAGAAAAGTAAAACAGTTTTTAAAACTTAGAAAATCTAGTGGACTATTGCCCCTAAAAGGAAACTTCGGGGTTAGCTAAGTTGTTCAGAAAATTTTGGGCTTTTTGTATGTTATAGTTCACTGAATAATCTTTCCATAGCCTCCGGAACGGACTAATTCTGACTTCGGAGGAGGGAGTTATGACATTCGGAAGGAGTATAGTCAAAATTGTCCAACCAATCGCGAACAGTCCTCTTCCACAAAATTTCTAGACTATTGTGTTCAGAAATTGGAAAACTGTCATTAGATAAAATTTGTAGTCTCGGAAGTTAGCTTCGCGTGGGCTCAAGAATTGCTCAAAAATGTTTTAAAACAAGAGAGTTATGACTGTTTTAGCGAGACCGGGTAGAATCTGGAAATACCGAAAAGTAAACTATCCAAAACTTTGTAGGGGCATTTTCGGCCATTTAATTATTGAAATAAAATCAAGCATTTTGTGACATGAAAATATATGATATAAAGTAGCTCTTGTCCAAAGCAGGGGCGGATCTGTGTGACGGCAGGGGGGGCACTTGCCCCCACTGAATTTTGAGGGGGGCATATTAAAAATAAATAAATTAGGAGGGTGTTAAAATGAAATTTCATATTTTAGACTTAAAAATCTATTATAATTCCTAAAGGACCAATCCCACATTTCTCCAAACACACTTTTCCTCCCACAGCCAGTCTCCAAATTCCAATTAGATAAATTAAAATAGGCGGTCACGATTTGCAATCATAACAATTTCAAAAAGTATATTTTAATTTTAGTTTTTTAATTTTACAAATTTAACAATTTCTTTAAGAATTTTTATAATTGTTTAGAGATTCTTCTTTTTCGTACTTTTATAAAATTAGAGTTTTTTACTTCTTAAAGCAACACTGCAACAATGAAAAGAACTCCGTCAAATAAAAGTTCTTCAAGTATGTGTTATATTCTATTTTTAGTTTCTTTAAATTTTATAATTTATTTTGTAATGTTACTTGTTACTTGTTAGTGGTTTAATTGAGATTGTTTATTATTGGTGCTAATTGCACTTGACTATTTATATTGTATATTGATCTTGTTTTGATGTTGAATTAGTTTTTAAATATTTATTAATTGTCAGGCATGGACATACGTAATTGAGTTACAATAACTAAACGTACAAAATTTGAATCTATACATTGAGCGTGATATTTTTGTAACTATTAAAAATGAGGCTATCAAGCAACAATTTCAAGCAATGAAATCCCGAAAAATATTATTGTAAACAATATTTGAGGATTATTTAGTTTTGTGATTTATTTTATTAAAATTTTATTTTTAAGGGATTTTTTTCTTCCGAATTTGCCCCCACTGAACTTCTAGGCTGGATCCGCCCCTGGTCCAAAGAGGAGATTATTCCGACTTACATCAATCGAGTTATGGCCATTTCAATTTTTGGGTTTTTTCGACGAAAACGATTATAACTGGAGTTTTATAACTCGGATGACCATAGAATTTAAACTGGAAATTCATGTAAAAACGTGTAAGATTCTGCCAAGAGTTGGGAATTTTTGGTGTTGAGCATGATATAGCTAATTTTCTTAATTACGAACTAAAAGCGGATTTTTGAAAAATATTAAAGGAAATTAAAAATTTTCAGAAAAATTATTTTTGTGTATGGGATATATGTATATATGTGTGGCCAAAAGATAAAAAAATAAAAAAATAATTTGGTATTTTTCATGCTTATGACTAAGTTAAAAATAATTGAGAAAATTCGGTTATATTAAGTCCTAAAATTTATTAATTTGATTTTAGTGACTAATGATCATTAATATGTTATATCAAGACCATATAAAGGTAATTTGCTCTTTTTGATAAAATGTTATATGAAGTGTTTGATATATTTGTTAAATGAATTAAATAGTAAGAGATAAACAATTAAATTAAAATTATTTATAAGTTTATAAATGGATAAAATATTATTAAATGATTAATAATATTAGTAATTGAAATAAATATTATTAAATGATTATTAATATTATATAATAATTAAAATATTATTAAATGATTAATAATATTTGTAAATGAGGAAGATATTATTAGATTATTGAATATTATTAAAGGATTAATAATATTTGAGAATGATTAAAATATTATTAAATAATTAATAATATTTTTAAATGATTAAGAATATTAACTGAATCAAATATTATTAAAGGGTTAATAATATTTGTAAGTAACGAAAATACTATTAAATGATATTGAGAAGTAAATTAAAATATTATTAAATGATTAATAATATTAGACAATAATTATGACTTTGTTAATTGATTAAATATTATTAAATGATTAAAAATATTAGAAAGTGATTAAAATATTATAAAGGATTAATAATATTTGGACATGATTAAGATATTACGAATATTATTGAGGGATGATAATATTACTAGTGAGTTAAAGAAATATGAAATGATTGATTATGTGGCTAAATATTAGTTATTCAAGTAATAGTATTGTTTGATAAAGTATGTTATGCTGATTGAAAGATCAATCTTATAACTGATAGGTCTTTGCAATAAAGAGACTAAATTAGGTTGCTTAGCGGTAATCGACGGTCAAGGCAAGTTTTTCTAACTCAAACTCGAGTTATTATGTTTCAAGCATACTACTAGTTTAATTATTTACAATTATTCCACATCTTTGATTATTGATTCGCAGTGCAAATTGCATATGTTCATATTAGGTATGAAAGACTGATCACCTTCATTACCATAAAGTTCAGTTAAATTGTTCATGGTCATTATTGACCATTCGACATTGTTGATTCAGTTATTCAGTTATTGAAATTTGATTCATGTTCTTTCACAATTATTATACATTGTTGAAAACTTGAAAGCTTACTTCTTTTCATTCATGATATATCTTCATTGTATTTAAACTTGTTGAGCAAAGTAGTTGCTCACTCTTGCTATATCATGATAACATTTTCAGATTAAGACGATTACTCAAAGAAGGACAGAGACAAGAGCAAAGTACAATAATAGATTGTTATACGCGAATAACTATTTAGTTATCTTATGTAAACCTTTTGATTTTAAAGGTATGTATGTAAGTTAAGGTTAATAGGCCTTGGGATATGTTGAAAGAACTTATGGTATAACCAAAATATGTTTGTATTTTCGCATTAGTTATAGAATGTATAAGAAGATGATGTACCGTGACACACCAGGTCCGAAGTTCAAGGGACCCGGATTTGGGGGAATTATAGTTGTGAACAATTGTCTTAAGGGAATGAGTGAATGAAAGACAAAAAGTTTTAAATTATCCTGCATTTTTAGCTATTTTAACATTGAATAATGTTTTAAAGCTAGATCAAAATAGTATTTAACACACAAGATCAGGAAGGAAAATAGTCCCGATTTTGGGGACGTTACAGTTGGTATCAAAGCTATCGGTTATAAACCTTAGGTAAATGTACCTTAGGCTATAACCGTAAACAAGGTAGATGAAAAGAAAGAATAAGATCTAAACTGATTAAGAACGATTCGGTATTGTGATTCCGGGGACGGAATCCTTATAAGGGGGGAAGTAGACCTGACAAAAGAAGCCCGGACCCGCCCGTAAAAACATGGGCCACAGGCTCTAGTATTGCAGCCCACGAAAAATTAGGCCTTTTGACCCGGCCAGTAGTGGCCCAGCCCGCAGGTGGCCCGGCCCGCTCGTGATTTATTTATTTATTTTTTTTAACAAAAACAATATTTGATTAGGTGTTGCCCAGGTTGAGGTGTTGGTGACTTTTGGTTAGGTGCTGATCCAGACGAACAAAACTGGTGAGAAAGAATTGTTACACAACTTGTTCAATCTTCTTCTAAGAATCACTGCCAACACAAAATTTGCTAATGACACTGTCACACTGGTGGAGAGTCGTGCAATTGAGGTTTCTAAATTTTATTTTATTTTTTAGTTTTTTAAATATAAAAATTTGCATAGATTACATGAACACATAGTATAAGAGCTATGGGATATACTCAGTTTGGGTAAATAAGTTATCTACTATACTCAAAAAATGACTATAGTTCAATCTCTTAACAAATTTTGTTTGTATGGTTGAAAAAAGTATGTAGAAATATAAGAGCGCTACATAAATTTTTATTCAATTTTAAATTGTTGACAACCATTATCATACTCGTGTAAAATAAAATACGTATGTTTTTCAATAATAATATATATTACTGTAATGGCATTTACACAAATTACTAGATCATATGAAAATTTACATGCTTTAATATTTTTTCATTCACTTTGTAGTAGTACTGTTAGATTTTTTTTTAAAAAAACTAAAGATGGACTCTTTAACCATTTGGGTATCTTTCTTTTCATTAAAGAAAATTCTTTTTATGCACAAAAAAAGAGGAAAAATTCTTTTTTGTAACATACATAACTTTGCAAAAAAAAAGGAAAAAAGAAAAAGCCGCGGCTGGCCCGGCCCAACCCGGGCCATGGGCTGCATAATTTCAGCCCACCAAAACCTGGGCCATTTTGGCCCGGCCAGCCGATGGCCCGGCCGGCCCGTTTGCTAGGTCTAAGGGGAAGAATGTGACAACCCAAATTTTCGGGTAACATTAAAATAAGAATTAAATAAATAAAATTCTTATTAGATGATATGTTGAATGATATTGTATCACATAAGTGAATATGTGCTAAGAAATATGCGATGTCGTGCATAATAAATATATTGGTATTATATATTTATTATATGCAAATAAATTGTAGGGACAATTTATTAAAGGAAATGAGATGGGTAAAATTAAAATAATTCATAATATTAAATTATTTTAATGTGGTAAATTGGTGGCATTAAGTATACTTAATGTATAACCACTATTTTATTGAAGAAATTATGTATTACATTATTAGTTGTAATGTATGCATGTTTTATTATAGTGAATATATATTATTATATTTACTATAGTTAAAATTGTTGAAAACAATTTATAAAAGGGGAAAAGAAAATAATTAGTTGAAGTATACAAGAATTATTATATATTTTAAATAAAGGATATTAAAATAAATTCTAGCATTGAATTATTTTAATAAAGAGAGAATATTATTTTAATTTTATATGTAAATAAATTTACATAAACAATTTATAATGTGAGAGAATAAATTTATTATTTATTTTCTATATGTGATGTGTGTACATGTGCATTACATGGAATATTTGTAAGGTAATAAATATATATTATATATATGTATTTATTACGCGATGGAATAAAATTGTTGTGAACAATTGTCTTAAGGGAATGAGTGAATGAAAGACAAAAAGTTTTAAATTATCTTGCATTTTTAGCTATTTTAACATTAAATAATGTTTTAAAACTAGATCAAAATAGTATTTAACGTACAAGATCGGGAAAGGAAATAGTCCCGATTTTGGACGGACTGCCCTTCGCAAATAAATCTGTCTCAAATGACTATTTTGCGACGGCACGCGACGGATATCATTCGTGATGGGACCTAATGCAATGGCAGTGACAACACATTTTATCTGTCGCAAATATCATTATTTGAGCCACAGCTTATTTGAGACAGATTTTTCCGTCGCAATTGCCTGCTTATCTAGTAGTATATACTTTTAAACTTCATAAAATAATTTTAAGCATTCCTAAATTCCTAAATAAAAGCTCTAATATCCAACCCTAATATGGCTCCATTTGTCATCATTTCTTTAGCTCGTCTTTGGTTTTGTTATTGGTAAGATTTATATACATATACAGAACGGATCTAAAGCACTCCTTTTAAATAGCACTCATTTATTAAAACTACGTCGTTTTGGAGATTCTTTTGAATAAAAAAATAATATTAAAATAGAGTGATATTTAAGAGAAGTGCTTTAGATCCGTTCTGATATATATATATATATATATATATATATATATATATTGAGGAAAAAATAAATCAATTATATAAATTAAAAGAAAAAATTTGGTTTTCTATTCAACTTTTTTCTTTACAATTCTAATTAGTATGAAAGTAACTTATATATCGATCTTAAAAAAATAGTGAGTAAGGAATATATATGAATTAGCCTCACATACAATTGAAAAAAATACACTTATAATTCTTTCTAAACCATTTTTTCATTCAATTCTCTAACTAACACCCTCCTTAATCTCTCCTTGATATATCAATCTTACTTTCTCTTTCCGCTATCTTTCACTTACGATAGTACATGTCCAAATGCATTCGATACAATAAGAACTGCTATTAGGACAGCAGTCTAACATACGTGAGCATTAGGACCCCGGTATTACCCTAGCTGGATGAAGAGATACTTCTGCGTTATAAATGTGATAAGGGATTTCACAGGATCTTTGTCCGACCCATCGTGGTTTAGGACTCTGGTATTGCCCTAGCTGCTCCGATCAACCATGTCCCATCAAAAGTATTATATTTAGTCCTTTTACAATAGGAAGCATATATTTTTGTGCATTTATTCTTTTATCAATAATGTATCAATTTTTGATATCATTAGCACCTCCAAATGCACTATAATCTTAGTAACATTTTCATGTATGCAAGTAAAAGTGAGTAATAGTATAGTAGTGGAAGAAATAATAATTATTTACGTCAAAGGCAGCACTTAAAAGAAGTAAAATAAGTAACATTTTCATTTATGCAGGTAGTTGTTTAACACACACTAGTAGAAAAAAGTAAATAGATAACGTTTAAAAAACGTAGTAATAGGTCCCTCAAAAACACCGTGGTTAGCAGTGTCATCTATTAGACATAAATAGACAACGTTTTTAAAATGTTATTTTTGACACATTAGACAACGTTTTTCTAAAAACGTTGTTTATTTGACACATTAGACAACGTTTTTTCTAAAAAGCGTTGTCTATTTGAAACAATCCACAACGTTTTTTTCTAAAAAATGTTGTCTATTTGACAAGTTAGACAACATTTTTTTTAAAAAGCGTTGTCTATTTGAAACAATCCACAATGGTTTTTTCTAAAAAAACGTTGTGTATTTGACACATTACGCAACGTTTTTTTTTAAAAAAGCGTTGTCTATTTGACACAATCCATAACGTTTTTTTCCTAAAAAAGTTGTGTATTTTACACATTACACAACGATTTTTTTTCCTCTAAAAAGCGTTGTCTATTTGACACAATCCACAAGGTTTTTTTTTCTAAAAAACGTTGTGTATTTTACACATTCCACAATATTTTTTTCTAAAAAGCATTGTCTATTTAAAAAACACAATTCACAACATTTAAAACCAAAATATAAGTATTCTATTTTTCAAAATACCATACATCCCAATAATATCATACGTTTACAATTTCAAATTCACTTTTCAATATAATTACACCTACGTACATTGAATTGCGAATTTAATTACATCCACAAAATATACCAAACTATCCATAAAATTAAGATGTGGTGCACTACCTAATCATGTACAAAACTGTAATAACCCAACATTTTTATATAATTAAATAAGAAATTTTACGGATAATTTTTTTTTTTTATTATCAAAGATAATATATGAGAATACGTGCAAGGTAAATAATAAGCATATGTGTGATAAATATATAATTATTTATTTCACGAATGATTTTAAATAAATTTTTCAAGAAAGAAATTGTTAATTATTATAAATTATATTATTATAATAAATTAATTTTATAGTAAAAATATTTTACTATTTATTTTTTTCCATGAAAATATGATTGATATATTATTTAAATAACATATGAAATGATTTCTAGAATTATTATAATAATTATTTTATTATATGAATTAATCAAGATTAATTAAGTTAAGTATTTTAACTTAATTAATAATAGGATATAAGGTAAAGTGTCATTATAGATCAAAACCCTAATTTTGGTCTATGTTATGAAATTTCATGGATTAATACAATAATTGTATAATTGTATTTAAAAGGAAAGTGTATTTATGTTATATATAATGAGAATTTATTTTCTTAAGGAATTTGGATATTAAATATAATTAATAATTATATTTGTCTCCGTATATATGTAAGTATGTTAATACAAGTTATGATTATGAATTTTAAATATAATTATGACAATTAACATAATTATATGAATATATGTTAAGAATTTATTTACTTTATTTTATTTAAATATTCAACATAATAATTGATTATGTGTATTTAAATAAAAGTGTGTATATTATGTGATCGTGGATAATGATTAAGAAACCCTAATTCATAATTTGGAAAACCCTAATAATAGCAAGAAACCCTAATTTTTATAAAACTCTAATTTTTTAATAAAAACCCTAATTTTTAAATTAGTGTGTTTTAATTAAATTTTTTATTTAATTCCTAGTTAATTTTCCAAACCTTAGTAATTGTTTGGGAAACCTTAAGGGTTAAAACCTAAGGGTTAAACCCTAGAATCATGCACTATGGACAAGAATGCCCTTAAATTAATTTATTATTTGCAAAAATACCATTTTTTGAATTATTTTATCAAGTTTGCTTGCAAATCTTTACATAATCTCATGACTCACCATATCTTTGATACACCATGTGTTAAAATCCACTTGAATCAGCCAATTGATGACACCTAGCAAGCATAGATACATTGAATCAAAGATTAGGATTTGTAAAAGAAAGAAAAAGAAAGCTTTTATTTTATTTTATTTTTTAAACCACAAGCCAAGCTTCTCTTTCTCTCTCTAAGACCCACGAAATTCTCTCTCAAACCTTGTCCCAATATCAACCAGAAACAACCCATAAACATTCAAGGATCAGATTATAAAGAGAGAAAACAAAATTTTTTCAAGAAAGGTATAAAACCCTAACTCATGCTAGATCTTTAATTTTTCGATTAGATGTTATGTTTAAGTGTTAGAATATGTTCTATGATATGGGTATTGATGATCTGGGTTGAGAAACAACACTTTCAATGCATCAAAAGGATCGAAATCATGAATTTTTGAAAACTGGAAAAAACTTAAAAAATATTTTCTGGCAGTCAAAGTCGGGGCCTATAGATCTCACCCCGTTCATCATATGTTATGTTTAAGTGTTGATATGTGTTCTATGACATGTTGTTAGTATGATTAAAGTGAAATCATGATCATAGCATGTGCATATTGAAAGTTATTCACGGTCAAAACCCGTTGACCGAGCATGACTTTGAGTTTTCTGGGTAACCCAGAAAACTGAAGAACACTGCCCGGCCGCTACTTTGACCGCTTTGATCTCTTAGATTTTAGTTTGTTTAAGGGTTAAATTGTGTTTAGCTTTTACTCTGACATAAGGACTACAAGTCTAGAGCACCCTAAGGTTTTAAAGATTAACCTACTGGAAATTATAAGGGGTCAAACTAGACTGCTCGCTACTTTGAGAATTCTGGGTAACCCAGAATTTCTCAAACAGCATCTGACCACTTTTTGAAAAAATTAAATCTCTTTATGTGTTGATATCTAGATCATGTAAGTGCTTCAATAGTGTACCTTGGTAGATATACTACAAGGCCCGACGTCTAGATCATCAAAAATATTAACTTATTGAAAGTTATAAGGCCACCAAAAGCGTTGACCGGCTGTTTCTGGGCTGCCCAGAAAATGAAGAACAGCCTCTGACAGCTACTTTGATTGCTTATAATTTCTAGTTGTGATGTAGGATGGCCATGAAACGTGGTTGTGGTTGTAGTATTACATCAATACTATAACACTAACCAAATTACCAACCCAGAAAACATCAAAATCAAAGAATTATAAGTGGTCAAAGTAGGTACCTTGAACACTGAGTTTGAATGTTCTTGAGGCTCAAGAACACCTAAGGCGACACTTTCCGTCGCGATAGCCCTTTAGCGACGGTTTTAAATTAAAATTAATTATATTAATTAAAATAAATAGAAATTAATTATTAAAAATTCATAAAATAATTTTAAAAATTATTTTAAGTTATAAAAATTAACTTTTAATAATTTGAGATAATTTTCATTAATAATTTAATTTATTTAAATATTAATAATATTAAATTTATTTAATAATTATATTAAATAAATTACTTAAAAATGATTTTAATATTTTAAAAATAATTTAAAATTATATTAAAGTATTAAAAAAATATTTTAAGTTATAATAAATGACTTTTAATATTTTGAGTTAAATTTCATTAATTAATATTAATGATAATAAATTTATTTAATAATTATATTAAATAAATTAGTTAAAAATGGTTTTAATATTTTAAAAATGATATTAAGGTTTTAAAAAGTATTTTAAGTTATAAGAAATAACTTATAATATTTTGATAAGAATTTCGTTACTATATTAATATTAATGATAATAAATTTATTTAATAATTATATTAAATAAATTATTTAAAAATGATTTAAATGTTTTATAAATCATTTAAAGATGAAATAAATGTTTTAAAAATATTTTAAGTTATAATAAATAACTTTTAATATTTTGATATGAATAACATTAATATTTTAATATTAATGGTAATTATTTAAAAATGATTTTAATATCTTAAAAATCATTTAAAGGTAATATTAAGATTTTAAAAATGTTTTAAGGTTATAATAAATAACTTTTAAAGTGTTGACATGAAGTTCATTAATATTTTAAATTATTTAAATATTAATGATAATGAAATTATTTAACAATTAAATCAATAAAAATGATATAAGTGTTTGAAAAATCATTATAAATGATTTTAATGTTTGAAAAAAATATTATAAAAGATAATTCAATTATCTAATATAATATTTAAGTTCTTGAACAAAGTTTCATTAAAAAGAAATTCGCTAATTATCCGATAATGCAATCGGAATGCCGAAACGATACCGAACTCAAACCAAATCGACATAGTTTGACTAGATACTCGTTTTTATGTGTTTTAATGACTGTTATGGATATGTGACAACGTGTTTAAGTTGTATAATGACTGCAAATGAGCAGTATTATGTGTTAAGTTATATTATTCTAATTGAAAGAATAATTCTATTGATGATAGGACCTGATATTAAAGATAACAGATTAAGTTATACTACGTAACAGTAATCAGCTATCAAGGCAAGTTCTCTAACCTTACTCAAATGTTATATTGATCAAGTATCTCTACTCCTCGCAGTTATTCTATGCGATGGGCTAAAGGCATATTCATGAATAATTATTGTCAATTATTCATATCTGAAATGATATCCATGATTTACTTATGAACTTGTTCTTATATTGTGGAATTTTATTCAATTCAGTTATTATCTATTAATATCTCATTATTGTCTGTTATTATACAAGTGTTCCCACTTGTATAAACTGTTGTATTCCTACAAGAACTCTTGAACTTAAAATACTTTGATATGACAAATCCTATTACATACTATTAAACTTCGGTAGGTATTTATGACTGTCTAAGCTATTTGACTCGGCTAGACAAAGTTCAAATTGCACTATTGAATAGCATTGATTATGATAAAGTCGTCCAACTGAATTGTTTAGTTAGGACTCCAGACTGAGTATGAACAACCCTTAATGGGGAAATTGTTTATGTGCCCAAGGCGAACAGAGTGAACGATTTATCGTTCAAACAGATAGTATTGATCAATACAGGACATAACGGGGCTGATCACCCTACATGTCCGTAAGACCAGAGCGGTTTACAGATGAATTTTTGTTTAACCTTTTTGAAAAAATAATAATAATAATAAAAGTTCATGGTCCATTGACCGCTCAGTATTTATAGTCACTACGTCGTTTCAAAATTTTAAACGATTTGATATGTTATTAAGATATGTTTCGAAAGACTTCATAACTATTGATTCGTTGTAGAAGTATACCTCAAAGAAGACATTTACTTCTTCCAACTAAAGTTTATTAACTGCTATTACTTGCTGAGCAATTGAATGCTCATTCTTGCTTTAAATTAAATATTTTCAGCTAAGCGTGATCAACCAGAAGGCTCTGGCAAAAACAAAGGGAAAGGAAAGCTGCAAGAATAAGTTTTATGGTATTGTGTGTAATAGTTAGACTTTATTAAGACAATATTATTTATTATCTATCATGTAATGAATGTTTAAAGGTCGTGTACCTGGGATTAGACAACTCTGATATGTAAATTAAGTTTGTTTATTTATATTATAATTATTCCGCTCAAAGAAATGATATCGTGTAGCACCAAGTTCGGGTTTCAAGTACCTGGATTTGGGGGCGTCACAAAAACAACCTTCTTCCAAAATACAAGTGAAACCCTGTACATCTACCGTTAACTCGAGGCTCTACATGTACCTACTCACATAAGTTGGCCCCACTCACCACGTACTTCGTCAATTGGTTCTTGTGTGTACGTTAATCCATTTTCCTTATCCCACTGAAATAAAATAAGAAAAAGTTTAGTCTCCCACTGTAGACTAATTGGTCAAGTCTATTATAGTTAAGATTTGAAAATAAATTATGCAAAAAATAAAGCTTAAAAAAAATAACTAACCTAAGCTATGAAGTCTAAACTACCATCCTCAACTATCTCCCTTGTGAAGCGCATCACAAAATAGCCGCACTCCGTATATCTCCCTTGTGAAGCGCATCACAAAATAGCCGCACTCCGCACTGTTCACACTTATGTATGCAAGAGACATGCAATTTATGCAGTAAAGCTACTATTGACTTTAGGTATAAGTAACAAAGAACGAAAATAACATGTGTGGATTGCACGAAAGCATCTAACAATTTAACTTTACCAACCGGAGAATGTAATCTTCAGAATCGACAAATTCTTTATTTTCCTCATCTTCATCTATTGCTTCTTCATCACTGTCAGTGTCACTGGCAACTAAAGTTTCACCCCAACTTTTATCATAATAAATTCTCCTTTGATCAACAAATTTATCTTCACGCACTTTTTGATTTCTGCGTCATATCCATGTTGAAATCTGTAATATCTCCCATAATTTCGACATAGAATGCAAAACATAATTATGTGTATGAAAACATAACTTTTACATGAATTAGAAATAGAATTTCAAAAATATGCAGAAAATGAATTTCTCTCTTCGCCCAAAAATATGGACACTGCAATTTGAATTTACTTGCTTTGGTCAGCAGCTGTTACATAAATAGCCATTGGAACCAACATCTTAAACACCAAATGAGGCCAATTCACACGCTGCAAATGTTGGGACTGCACTATATAGCGTTACAAAAATCATTTGTCTTCCACTTTACTCTGCAATTTTATCCATTATAAAAGAGAAAGTAATTATAACATTTAACACTTGAAGTTTAAGAACCTCATCTATGAGATCTAGGTAGGCACAATTGGCTAATATCCAACTCTGACATCTCAGTTGATTAAGAGATTCTTTTTTGGTATTTATTTAATATAAAGACTTAGAGGCGAGGCCCACACCTCTAAAATAGTAAGGTGTTGATTGAGTAGCAATTCCACATTCAAGATTAAAATCAAAAGGAAAAAGGAAACCAAGATGCCAGAAGTAATATAGCCCAATGGATCAGGGCCATGAGCATGCACTTGACACCATATGATAACAGAAATTAAAGCCTCAAAACCTGATGTCTAATGACTAATAATAGTTCCTAAATCCAAAGGCAATGCAGATAGTTAGGATTAAAATGAACTTGAGTGATCACCCTGGCATTAAGATATAATATATCACAAGCAACAAGGAATTTAGTTTTTAGAAAAAAGACGAGCAAACAAGGAATCAATCACACAATACCCATTATGTTTATAGATGACCATCATGTCTGAGTTCAACTTTTGATGGTGAGTAAATAATTATTGGAAAAGAAAATTATACGCATAATAAGCCACAAACAAAATATCAAGACTCAAACTCTTATTCACACATAAGAAAACCTTACCTATCCAAGAAAGTCCATGTCTTATAAGGTGGTAAACTTTTCACTTCTGTAAGCTTGACGGGGTGAGCAGGATTCTTCACTGCAATACTAAATCCTAAAAGAATTACTGCAGAGCGATGTGCATCTTCTTGGGAACCGTTTTTCTCATTTTCCCCGATACTTTTACCATTTTGCATATCAATTGCATTGTTCTGCCTCTTTGTCAATACATCAACAATCATACCAGTGTTGAGCATGATGGTAGTACAGCTATGTAACACTTGCTTTTCTGTTTATTTCCCTCGTCATACTTAGTTTGGCTTAAGAGAAAAAGTTAGGCTAAGCAGAGAATTATATTTACTTTCTCGCAGTACTTCATTTGAATTATGATAATTTCTAGGGAAGAAAAGAAACTAAAATTATAAGCCAAGTTTATGTTTGTCATTTACGACAATTGTCAATCGAATATGTAACAATTAAGGTTAAATCTTGTGTTTGAATTAAATCATAGCACACTCGTACAAATAAAAATTATCAATCCAAGAGTTAGAAGAAAACATAATGTATTCGCTTATTACTTGAAACCAATGTGCTAATTTGAAATGCCATGAACAACGACCTCATTTTCAACTTCTTGGATATCATCATTTGGTATAAAGATTTTAACATGTCAACTGCATGTCAAATAAAAATAGAGTACACACAAGAAAGAGAACAAATCATTTATTTTCTTCACACGTACATTTCAAAACATATGCAGTAAAGCTACATCTATTGGAGCAAGATCTTCACGTATTTAAGAAATATTTACATTACTTAATGCTCATCTATTGATGTTCATGTGCCTAATGGATTAGTTAAATGCTCTGCGGAGATATAAACAATCTCAATTACTATGTAATGGAAATACTTTCGGATAGAAGAAAGGGTAATATAGTGCACCCAGTGTTACAAAGTTGCTCCGTCAGAAGGTGTTGTAGTCTAGTATAACAAGCCAAATTGTCATTTCTATTTTTCTTGGCCAGCACTTAATTGGTTCGTCATTTGATCATGTTCTATATCCTCTAAACCATCGTGATAATAATTAATTTTAATTAGAAAACAAGAAACAAAATCAACACGACAAAGAATATCTTGGTAGAATTTTTTTTAAATGTGGAGTGATTAACATAAAGGAGAAGGGATTAATGCAATAGAATATCATTTGTTTAGGTGTAGCAAAATTCTTGAAGTAATTCAACCATCTCTAAAAATTGAGATCGAATAATCATACAAGACTATCTAATACTGAGATGAAATTAAATGCTCACAAAAGGAGCAGAAAAACAAAGACACATGTTTGATTTATGAACAAAAGTAGAATTTAGAAATTTACCTGATAATCAAAGAGATTAGTATCTGAGGAGATATGAGTGAATGAATGCCAGCGGCCGTGAGGAATGAGGCAGTGAGATCTAATGGTGTGCTTTTATACTGATCAAATTAGGTTTTTTGTGCTTTTATACTGGTGAAATGAAATTAAATTCAACGCATTTAGTATCCACTTAATTACTGGGCTAAATATGATTATCCAATGAAAAATCTTTTCACCTTCTAAATGGGTCACTTAAAGGAGGTTTTGTATTTTGAGCCCAATGATTCCTTGGGGTTCTACTCCTTCAACCGATATATAGTGATTTCAATTAAAATTTCCTTGTTTTTATGGGTCATATCCAATTCTTTTTGCTGCAAATTCAAAAACAACTTATTCCTTTTATTTTTCTTTAAATAAAAAACAAGAATTAAATTATAAAATAAATAAATAAGAAACTTCATATGCATAGTTGCGATATTTAGGATCAAATTAAAAAAAGAAGAAGAGGATTCCTAAAGTCTGAACTGATTTTTATGATATGGAAACCAAGATATATCTTATAGCCAAAAAAATCAATAAATTCGAACCTTTGTACATTGATTTTACAATGTTTTTATGAAAGTTCTGCATATCTCCAAATTATAGTACGTATATGAATCTTTACAATGTTTACACCACAAACAAATCAACCAATTGACAAGTCACAACCGAAGGGATTCAAGTGACAACTGAAGGGATTCCAAGGAAGAGGGCACCAAAATATTAACCAAGTGAATACATGTCTACACCACAAACAAATTACAAGCAGCTATTATCTTTGAGATTGATCAATGAGTGTAGTTTTGATATTATAATTTACAATCAACTAATGACTGTCATACTGCTAATGGAAGCAAGCCAAGAATAAAATTAGGCAGATGAACAAATCACTAACCAGTAAGGCAGTAACCAATTAGCAAATTAAAATAAAAGAAACCAACAAAATTAAATTGCAATTCAACAAACAAAACTAAATAAAACTAGCAAATTAACATCCATATGAGTACCATGACTTTCTTATATAACTACAATCCAAAATTAAATAAACATAACTACATAATTCTAATTTCAAATATTAAATTAACAAACATAAATAATAAGTTTTTTAACAACTTCAAAGCTCCAATTCTTCAAGTCTCTAAACCAAGCTTCACACAATAAAAGAAAATTGGGTATTTCCGACGGACAATTTTGTCGGAAATATTTCTGTCGGTATTAAAAGTACGTTTTTAATTACTCAGGAGCAGAGAAGTAGCGAAGCGATTAAAAGAAAAAGAAAGCTAACGCAGAACTCCATCGTTCTCTTCCTCCCATCTGCCTCTCCTTCAAGCCCTCACTCCAACCCTCTCCCTCTCCTCTCCTCTCCTCTCATCTCACAACCCTTTTCCTCCTCAGCCCTCTCCCCTTTCTTTCCCCTCAATTGTGACGCCCCTAAATCCGTGTCCCCAGAACCTCGGACCTGGTACGTTATGATACATCATTTCCATAACTATTGCGGAAGATATAAACATAAATTATTTATACATTAAACTTCACACATAATCCCCAAGGTCGATAACCTTAATGTATTACATGAATTCAATATTCTACTCGACATACAATGTCATTAGCATACAATACTATTACAAGTTTTATCTTTATGATAAACCAATGCTGGAACTGTCTTTGACTTTGCGTGTATCTGATGTATTCATCCTAATCTGCAATGTTTATCATGATATAGCAAGGGTGAGCAACAAGTTTGCCCAACAAGTTTAAGTTCAAGAAAAGATATATCATGATTGAAAGAATGAACAATAAGCTGGCTGACTTTCAACAATATAACAATTGTGAACTAACACGAATCAATATTAGTAACTGAACGACCGAGACAATAAAAATGAATGGTCAATAATGAACATGAATAAATCAACTGGACCAAATGGTAATGAAGGTGATCAGCCTTTCATACCTGATGAACATATGCAACATGCACAACGTGCGAATCAATAAATCATAGACGTGATATAATCAACAATGATTAACCACTATATGGAAGAATAGTTCAAGAAAACTTGCCTTTATCGCCGACTACTGCTACGCAATCTAGTTAGCTTTATCTGAAAACCTAATATTGATAATATCGATCTCCCAATTAGAATAATATCATCGCAATAACTATTGCTAATTACAGTTATAAAATAACCTAAACACATTATCACATAATCATATCGGTCAACAGAACATAAAAGACCTAGTATCAAGTCAAACTATTTCAGTCTGAGTTGAGTTCGGTACTATTTCGACCTCTCGATTGCCTAATCGAATAATTATCGAGCCTAATATTAATAAGACTCTACTTAAACACTATAATATTAACTTAGGTAATTTATTAATCAGTCAAAATATTTTTCACAAGCTCATAATAATTTTCAAATAATTAATACCATTTATAATAATTTTTTCAATCAATAATATCATATTTAAATGATTTAAATACCAAATAATTCCATTATCATTAATATCTATTTAATTTCAAATATTAATGAAATACATGACATCATATTATAAGTTATTTATAATATTTCAAAGTATTTTTAATACTTTAATATCGCCTTTAGATGAATTTAAAACATTTAAAAATTATTATTAAATAACTGTCATTAATATTAAAATATTAATGTAATTTATGACAAAATATTAAAAATTATGTTTTATAACTTAAAACATTTTTTATAACCTTTAAATCATTTTTAAAACATTAAAATCATTTTTACATAATTTATTTAATATAATTATTAAATAAATTATTATTATTAGTATTAATCTATACCTTCATTTGATTACTATTTAATATTAATTAAATAAAAATTAATTAATTACCTTTAGTTATTATTTACTAATAAATAATAGTCAATTAGATCTATCCATTATTTAATGTTAATTAGGTAATGAATAATCAAATTATTGTTTGTCTTTAATTATTATTTAATAATAATTAATTAATTTCTTATCCTTGAATAGTAAATAATTGATCTATTTACTTCATTAGTCTTTAATTATTCGTTATTATTATTTAACAAATAATTAATTAACATTTGTCCTTATTTATTATTTAATAATAAATAATTAATTCATTTCATAAATCTTTAATCATTCTTTCTTATTAAATTAAGAATAATTAATTATTACTTGTCCTTATTTATTATTTAATATTAATTAAATAATAAATAATTATTTTATAAACTTTTATGTTAATGTAAGTAAGTAATCAGTTAATCTTACTTAAACATTCTTTAATTATTATTTAATATCAATTAAATAATAATTAATCAATTGTTAATCTCTAATTATTATTTAATCATAATTAAATAATAACTAGTTACTTTATGAACACTAATTCTACTTAATTAATTATCTCTTAAATAATAATTAAATAGTTAATTACATTTAATATTGTATGTAATTAATTTGCTAACTATTTAATGGCTTTAAATAATTATTTTTAATAATTAATCACTTTCACTTATTTACGATTATGCCATTCTCGCCCAAAATTTTCTGTTTTGACGTCCTTTATGGAAACGCTTGTAAAACGAAATGTACAACTCGGAATTAAGTTCCGTCAGAGGAGTTGGATTCGTAACTTCTTAAGTTACAGTTTCCATTTATCAAACACTCAATTTGGAGTTGTTTTGAGTTCGGAAATCAGACTCAAAGTGGCAGATCAGTAGGGTATTTTTAACTTTTAGTCCATTTTTCAGATTTGGAGTCCTTCACGGAAACTAGCGTAAAACAAAATCTACAACTCCGATTGACGTCCAATCGGTCAAGTTGGATTTATATTTTCCTGAACTACATGATCCATTTATCAAACATCAAATTTGGACCAGTATTGGTCACTGAAAACAGGCCGGAAGTGGACTGATCTACACAGTGCTTCCAACAGTTTTTCATAGCTTGAGTAGTTTGGGATAACTTCCATAATTTTCTCATTTTAAAACCTTTTTGAGTAATTCCAAAGTGATTATATCCCTAACACATATATCTAGCATCACAAGAAAACAAATCTCAAATACCACTTATAGATTTCAAGATTATCATGCTTTAGCACACTAAAAAACTAGAAAATTCATAATAATCATTCTAGCTTCATTTCTTCCAAACATTTTCCACATAAACACATATAGATCCTCAAATAGGTAAGATCTAAACATAAAATCTTAGGAAACATATTGATCAAGGTTTTAGGCCTCAAGATCATAATTTTTACTTTATCAAAATCAATTAAAAAAAAAGGAATCAACTAGTTTTGGTTTTACCCTTTTTGTTGTTATCCTTCTCCTTCCTTCCAAGATGGCTATGGAGCTTTGAAGCTTAGAACCATCTCTTCTCCTTCCTTTCTCCCTGCCGTGGGTTCTTCCTCACTCTCTCTTCTATTTCTTTTAGCTTTCTTTGGAAATAAGAGGTGTAATGGGAAGAACAAAATGAATAAGTTTTTTTTTATTAGTAGATGTATGTAGATATAAAAAATATATATCTATACCAATCTTCCAATATCATTCTCATCTATTACATTGAGCTTGCTTGTACACATTAACAAAATTGTTGGCTTTGATCACAAGGTGACACCTAAGAGGGTAGGTAGATTATATCTAATATCTTGGACAAGCTTAATAAATCCACATTTTTCTCCCCAAAATACCCCCTTGATGGCCGGATATTCCAAGCCATTTCCTCTCAATTTTTGGCTTTTGTTTAATTACTTACTTACATATCCAATGACTACAAAGCCCCTCCTTAGTGGTTCAAAGATTGGGCCTTATTTAATTCATTTGGATTAGTATTATACTAACTTGGGCTACTAGAAATCAAGCTTAATCAAATTAATTATTTTCATTGTTGGGCCACTAGCTAATTATATTATTCGGCTCCCACATGTGATGGTTAATATATACCATCTAATAACTCAAGTCCACTATCAATTAATTTGAGTGGACTTGATAAATAAACCGATAGGGCTAGATTGATTAATTCATTCATTAACATTCAAGTCCATCCTTAAATAATTGGGCTTGATTATTTAAATAAATTGAGCTAGTCCTCTAGTACATTACTGATTAGACTATTACATAATCCTTTTCCAAATTTTAAAATTTTTTAGCATTCTCATTTAATTTCTTTACATTGCTAAAAATTCAAATCAAACCACATAGGTTCCTTAAAATTTTTAATTAATCCTCTATTTCCAATCTAGGTTTTATTCTTTAACCTTTAATTTAATCTTTTAGAATCTTATAAATTTTTGAGTTGTCACATCAATCTCTTCTCTTACTTTACCCCTAATTTTGAAATAAAAAGCCCTAATTTTCGAAGGTGGCATTATTTTCCGGCGATGGCGGCGGTTGATTTGTCCACCTTCTCCTCCATTGGGATCTTAGGTTACATCTAATTAAAGGTTAGTTTTCAATTTGAGTATTTAAAGCTACAATAGAGTAACAAATTATTTTGGATAAATATTTTTACTCTCTCTGTTGATTATGCAAATCATTTTGGATCTCATGATACTCATCTAAACATTTTCTTGATGAGGTAAATTCATTTTTCAAACCCTAATTTTTGATTCCATTGTGTTTTTACTTTTGTTTTCTAGGTTTTGTTATAAGTATTTATGGGCTATTAAACTTCATGTTTTCTTGCGATTTTTTGAATTCAGTTGTTCCGTAGATATGAATATTTAGGACGGACTGCCTTTTGCAAATAAATCTGTCTCAAATGACTATTTTGCGACGGCACGCGACGAATATCATTCGTGATGGGACCTAATGCAATGGCAGTTGCAACACATTTTCTCTGTCGCAAATATCATTATTTGAGCCACAGCTTATTTGAGATAGATTTTTCCGTCGCAATTGCCTGCTTATCTAGTAGTAAATACTTTTAAACTTCATAAAATAATTTTAAGCATTCCTAAATTCCTAAATAAAAGCTCTAATATCCAACCCTAATATGGCTCCATTTGTCATCATTTCTTTAGCTCGTCTTTGGTTTTGTTATTGGTAAGATTTATATGCATATACAGAACGGATCTAAAGCACTCATCTTAAATAGCACTCCTTTATTAAAACTATGTCGTTTTGGATATTCTTTTGAATAACAAAATAATATTAAAATAGAGTGATATTTAAGATGAGTGCTTTAGATCCGTTCTGATATATATATATATATATATATATATATATATATATATATATATATTGAGGAAAAATAAATCAATTATATAAACTAAAAGCAAAAATTTGGTTTCATAAATTTTCTATTCAACTTTTTTCTTTACAATTCAAATTAGTATGAAAGCAACTTATATATCGATATTGAAAAAATAGTGAGCAAGGAATATATATGAATTAGCTTCACATACAATTGAAAAAACACACGTATAATTCTTTCTAAACCATTTTTTTTCATTCAATTCTCTAACTAACACCCTTTTTAATCTCTCCTTGATATATCAATCTAACTTTCTCTTTCCGCTATCTTTCACTTACGATAGTACATGTCCAAATGCAATATTCGATACAATAAGAGCTGCTATTAGGACAGCAGTCTAACATACGTGAGCATTAGGACCCTGGTATTCCCCTAGCTGGATGGAAAGATACTCCTGCGTTATAATGTAATAAGGGATTTCACATGCTCTATGTCCGACCCATCGTGGTTCAGGACCCTGGTATTGCCCTAGCTGCTCTGGTCAACCCTGTCCCATCAAAAGTATTATATTTAGTCCTTTTACAATAGGAAGCATATATTTTTGTGCATTTTATTCATTTATCAATAATGTATCAGTTTTTGATGTCATTAGCACCTCCAAATGCACTATAATCTTAGTAACATTTTCATGTATGCAAGTAAAAGTGAGTAATAGTATAGTAGTAGAAGAAATAATAATTATTTACGTCAAAGGCAGCACTTAAAAGAAGTAAAATAAGTAACATTTTCATTTATGCAGGTAGTAGTTCAACACATTCATACCTTCTTACTTAATCTTTAATTTTCTCATAGGATACTCATAGGTAAAATTACTAAAAGGTGATAAAAAGCGGGAGGGTAAAATGTATATCAAATTTTGTGGAACAAACTTGAAGCTATTGCACACTAAACTATTCTCATTAATTAGTAAAATTCTCACTTTTCTCTTCACACTTAGTGCATTGTAACTGATATTTTGTGTGTGGCAAACTTCAAAAATTAGAGCAAACGCGTTGAGCATGATGGTAGTGCAACTATGTAACACTTAGTTTCGTGTTTATTTCACTCGTCATACTTAGTTTGGCTTAAGAGAAAAATTTAGGCTAAGCAGAGAATTATATTTACTTTCTCGCAGTACTCCATTTGAATTATGATAATTCTAGGGAAGAAAAGAAACTAAAATTATAAGCCAAGTTTATTTTTGACATTATCAACAATTGTCAAACGAATATGAAACAATTAAGGTCAAATCTTGTGTTTGAATTAAATCATAGCACATTCGTAAAGAGAAAAATTATCATTCTAAGAGTTAGAAGAAAACATAATGTATTCGCTTATTACCTGAAACCAATGTGCTAATTTGAAATGCCATGAACAACGACCTCAGTTTCAACTTCTTGGATATCATCATTTGGTATAAAGATTTTAACATGTCAACTGCATGTCAAATAAAAATAGAGTACGTACACACAAGAAAGAGATCAAATCATTTATTTTCTTCACACATACATTTCAAAACATATGCAGTATAGCTACATCTATTGGAGCAAGATCTTCACGTATTTAAGAAATATTTACATTACTTAATGCTCATCTATTGATGTTCATGTGCCTAATGGATTAGTTAAATGCTCTGCGGAGATGTAAACAATCTCAATTACTATGTAATGGAAATACTTTCGGATAGAAGAAAGGGTAATATAGTGCACCCAGTGTTACAAAGTTGCTCCGTCAGAAGGTGTTGTAGTCTAGTATAAGAAGACAAATTGTCATTTCTATTTTTCTTGGCTAGCACATAATTGGTTCGTCATTTGATCATGTTCCATATCCTCTAAACCATCTTGATAATAATTAACTTTAATTAGAAAACAAGAAACAAAATCAACACGACAAAGAATATCTTGGTAGAATTTTTTTAAAATGTGGAGTGATTAACATTAAGGAGAAGGGATTAATGCAATAGAATATCATTTGTTTAGATGTAGAAAAATTCTTGCAGTAATTCAACCATCTCTAAAAATGGAGACCGAATAATCATACAAGACTATCTAATACGGAGATGAAATTAAATGAATTAACCTCACAAAAGGAGCAGAAAAACAAAGACGCATGTTTGATTTATGAACAAAAGTAGAATTTAGAAATTTACCTGATAATCAAAGAGATTAGTATCTGAGGAGACATAAGTGAATGAATGCCAGCGGCCGTGAGGAATGAGACAGTGAGATCTAATGGTGTGCTTTTATACTGATCAAATTAGGGTTTTTGTGCTTTTATACCGGTGAAATGAAATTAAATTCAACGCATTTAGTATCCACTTAATTACTGGGCTAAATATGATTATCCAATGAAAAATCTTTTTACCTTCTAAATGGGTCACTTAAAGGAGGTTTTGTATTTTGAGCTCAATGATTCCTTGGGGTTCTACTCCTGCAACCGATATATAGTGATTTCAATTAAAATTTCCTTGTTTTTATGGGTCTTATCCAATTCTCTTTGCTGCAAATTCAAAAACAACTTATTCCTTTTATTTTTCTTTAAATAAAAAACAAGAATTAAATTATAAAATAAATAAATAAGAAACTTCATATGCATACTTGCGATATTTAGGATCAAATTAAAAAAAGAAGAAGAGGATTCCTAAAGTCTGAACTGATTTTTATGATATGGAAACCAAGATATATCTTATAGCCAAAAAAATCAATAAATTCGAACCTTTGTACATTGATTTTACAATGTTTTTATGAAAGTTCTGCATATCTCCAAATTATAGTACGTATATGAATCTTTACAATGTTTACACCACAAACAAATCAACCAATTGACAAGTCACAACCGAAGGGATTCAAGTGACAAAAGGGATTCCAAGGAAGAGGGCACCAAAATATTAACCAAGTGAATACATGTCTACACCACAAACAAATTACAAGCAGCTATTATCTTTGAGATTGATCAATGAGTTGACTAGTTTTGATATTATAATTTACAATCAACTAATGACTGTAATACTGCTAATGGAAGCAAGCCAAGAATAAAATTAGGCAGATGAACAAATCACTAACCAGTAAGGCAGTAACCAATTAGCAAATTAAAATAAAAGAAACTAACAAAATTAAATTGCATTTCAACAAAAAAAACTAAATAAAACTAGCAAATTAACATCCATATGAGTACCATGACTTTCTTATATAACTACAATCCAAAATTAAATAAACATAACTACATAATTCTAATTTCAAATTTCAAATTAACGAACGTAAATAATAAGTTTTTTAACAACTTCAAAGCTCCAATTCTTCAAGTCTCTAAACCAAGCTTCACACAATAAAAGAAAATTAAGTATTTCCGACGGACAAGTTTGCCGGAAGTATTTCCGTCGGTATTAAAAGTATGTTTTTAATTACTCAGGAGAAGAGAAGCAGCGAAGCGATTAAAAGAAAAAGAAAACTAACGCAAAACTCCATCGCTCTCTTCCTACCATCTGCCTCTCCTTCGAGCCCTCACTCCAACCCTCTCCCTCTCCTCTCCTCTCCTCTCACAACCCTTTTCCTCCTCAGCCCTCTCCTCTTTCTTTCCCCTCAATCTCTTCTCTTACTTTACCCCTAATTTTGAAATAAAAAACCCTAATTTTCGAAGGTGGCATTATTTTCCGGCGACGTCGGCGGTTGATTTGTCCACCTTCTCCTCCATTGGGATCTTACGTTACATCTAATTAAAGGTTAGTTTTCAATTTGACTATTTAAAGCTACAATAGAGTAACAAATTATTTTGGATAAGTATTGTTACTCTCTCTGTTGATTATTCAAATCATTTTGGATCTCATGATACTCATCTAAACATTTTCTTGATGAGGTAAATTCGTTTTTAAACCCTAATTTTTGATTCCATTGTGTTTTTACTTTTGTTTTCTAGGTTTTGTTATAAGTATTTATGGGCTATTAAACTTCATGTTTTCTTGCGATTTTTTGAATTCAGTTGTTCCGTAGATATGAATATTTAGGACGGACTGCCTTTTGCAAATAAATCTGACTCAAATGACTATTTTGCGATGGCATGCGACGGATATCATTCGTGATGGGACCTAATGCAATGGCAGCGGCAACACATTTTATCTGTCGCAAATATCATTATTTGAGCCACATCTTACTTGAGACAGATTTTTCTGTCGCAATTGCCTGCTTATCTAGTAGTAAATACTTTTAAACTTCATAAAATAATTTTAAGCATTCCTAAATTCCTAAATAAAAGCTCTAATATCCAACCCTAATATGGCTCCATTTGTCATCATTTCTTTAGCTCGTCTTTGGTTTTGTTATTGGTAAGATTTATATACATATGCAGAACGGATCTAAAGCACTCCTCTTAAATAGCAGTCTTTTATTAAAACTACGTCGTTTTGGAGATTCTTTTGAATAACAAAATAATATTAAAATAGAGTGATATTTAAGAGGAGGGCTTTAGATCCGTTCTGATATATATATATATATATATATATATATATATATATTAAGGAAAAATTAAATCAATTATATAAATTAAAAGTAAAAATTTGGTTTCATAAATTTTTTATTCAACTTTTTTCTTTACAATTCAAATTAGTATGAAAGCAACTTATATATCGATCTTGAAAAAATAGCGAGCAAGGAATATATATGAATTAGCCTCACATACAATTGAAAAAACACACGTATAATTCTTTCTAAACCATTTTTTTTCATTCAATTCTCTAACTAACACCCTTTTTAATCTCTCCTTGATATATCAATCTAACTTTCTCTTTCCGCTATCTTTCACTTACGATAGTACATGTCCAAATGCAATATTCGATACAATAAGAGCTGCTATTAGGACAGCAGTCTAACATACGTGAGCATTAGGACCCTGGTATTCCCCTAGCTGGATGGAAAGATACTCCTGCGTTATAATGTAATAAGGGATTTCACATGCTCTATGTCCGACCCATCGTGGTTCAGGACCCTGGTATTGCCCTAGCTGCTCTGGTCAACCCTGTCCCATCAAAAGTATTATATTTAGTCCTTTTACAATAGGAAGCATATATTTTTGTGCATTTTATTCATTTATCAATAATGTATCAGTTTTTGATGTCATTAGCACCTCCAAATGCACTATAATCTTAGTAACATTTTCATGTATGCAAGTAAAAGTGAGTAATAGTATAGTAGTAGAAGAAATAATAATTATTTACGTCAAAGGCAGCACTTAAAAGAAGTAAAATAAGTAACATTTTCATTTATGCAGGTAGTAGTTCAACACATTCATACCTTCTTACTTAATCTTTAATTTTCTCATAGGATACTCATAGGTAAAATTACTAAAAGGTGATAAAAAGCGGGAGGGTAAAATGTATATCAAATTTTGTGGAACAAACTTGAAGCTATTGCACACTAAACTATTCTCATTAATTAGTAAAATTCTCACTTTTCTCTTCACACTTAGTGCATTGTAACTGATATTTTGTGTGTGGCAAACTTCAAAAATTAGAGCAAACGCGTTGAGCATGATGGTAGTGCAACTATGTAACACTTAGTTTCGTGTTTATTTCACTCGTCATACTTAGTTTGGCTTAAGAGAAAAATTTAGGCTAAGCAGAGAATTATATTTACTTTCTCGCAGTACTCCATTTGAATTATGATAATTCTAGGGAAGAAAAGAAACTAAAATTATAAGCCAAGTTTATTTTTGACATTATCAACAATTGTCAAACGAATATGAAACAATTAAGGTCAAATCTTGTGTTTGAATTAAATCATAGCACATTCGTAAAGAGAAAAATTATCATTCTAAGAGTTAGAAGAAAACATAATGTATTCGCTTATTACCTGAAACCAATGTGCTAATTTGAAATGCCATGAACAACGACCTCAGTTTCAACTTCTTGGATATCATCATTTGGTATAAAGATTTTAACATGTCAACTGCATGTCAAATAAAAATAGAGTACGTACACACAAGAAAGAGATCAAATCATTTATTTTCTTCACACATACATTTCAAAACATATGCAGTATAGCTACATCTATTGGAGCAAGATCTTCACGTATTTAAGAAATATTTACATTACTTAATGCTCATCTATTGATGTTCATGTGCCTAATGGATTAGTTAAATGCTCTGCGGAGATGTAAACAATCTCAATTACTATGTAATGGAAATACTTTCGGATAGAAGAAAGGGTAATATAGTGCACCCAGTGTTACAAAGTTGCTCCGTCAGAAGGTGTTGTAGTCTAGTATAAGAAGACAAATTGTCATTTCTATTTTTCTTGGCTAGCACATAATTGGTTCGTCATTTGATCATGTTCCATATCCTCTAAACCATCTTGATAATAATTAACTTTAATTAGAAAACAAGAAACAAAATCAACACGACAAAGAATATCTTGGTAGAATTTTTTTAAAATGTGGAGTGATTAACATTAAGGAGAAGGGATTAATGCAATAGAATATCATTTGTTTAGATGTAGAAAAATTCTTGCAGTAATTCAACCATCTCTAAAAATGGAGACCGAATAATCATACAAGACTATCTAATACGGAGATGAAATTAAATGAATTAACCTCACAAAAGGAGCAGAAAAACAAAGACGCATGTTTGATTTATGAACAAAAGTAGAATTTAGAAATTTACCTGATAATCAAAGAGATTAGTATCTGAGGAGACATAAGTGAATGAATGCCAGCGGCCGTGAGGAATGAGACAGTGAGATCTAATGGTGTGCTTTTATACTGATCAAATTAGGGTTTTTGTGCTTTTATACCGGTGAAATGAAATTAAATTCAACGCATTTAGTATCCACTTAATTACTGGGCTAAATATGATTATCCAATGAAAAATCTTTTTACCTTCTAAATGGGTCACTTAAAGGAGGTTTTGTATTTTGAGCTCAATGATTCCTTGGGGTTCTACTCCTGCAACCGATATATAGTGATTTCAATTAAAATTTCCTTGTTTTTATGGGTCTTATCCAATTCTCTTTGCTGCAAATTCAAAAACAACTTATTCCTTTTATTTTTCTTTAAATAAAAAACAAGAATTAAATTATAAAATAAATAAATAAGAAACTTCATATGCATACTTGCGATATTTAGGATCAAATTAAAAAAAGAAGAAGAGGATTCCTAAAGTCTGAACTGATTTTTATGATATGGAAACCAAGATATATCTTATAGCCAAAAAAATCAATAAATTCGAACCTTTGTACATTGATTTTACAATGTTTTTATGAAAGTTCTGCATATCTCCAAATTATAGTACGTATATGAATCTTTACAATGTTTACACCACAAACAAATCAACCAATTGACAAGTCACAACCGAAGGGATTCAAGTGACAAAAGGGATTCCAAGGAAGAGGGCACCAAAATATTAACCAAGTGAATACATGTCTACACCACAAACAAATTACAAGCAGCTATTATCTTTGAGATTGATCAATGAGTTGACTAGTTTTGATATTATAATTTACAATCAACTAATGACTGTAATACTGCTAATGGAAGCAAGCCAAGAATAAAATTAGGCAGATGAACAAATCACTAACCAGTAAGGCAGTAACCAATTAGCAAATTAAAATAAAAGAAACTAACAAAATTAAATTGCATTTCAACAAAAAAAACTAAATAAAACTAGCAAATTAACATCCATATGAGTACCATGACTTTCTTATATAACTACAATCCAAAATTAAATAAACATAACTACATAATTCTAATTTCAAATTTCAAATTAACGAACGTAAATAATAAGTTTTTTAACAACTTCAAAGCTCCAATTCTTCAAGTCTCTAAACCAAGCTTCACACAATAAAAGAAAATTAAGTATTTCCGACGGACAAGTTTGCCGGAAGTATTTCCGTCGGTATTAAAAGTATGTTTTTAATTACTCAGGAGAAGAGAAGCAGCGAAGCGATTAAAAGAAAAAGAAAACTAACGCAAAACTCCATCGCTCTCTTCCTACCATCTGCCTCTCCTTCGAGCCCTCACTCCAACCCTCTCCCTCTCCTCTCCTCTCCTCTCACAACCCTTTTCCTCCTCAGCCCTCTCCTCTTTCTTTCCCCTCAATCTCTTCTCTTACTTTACCCCTAATTTTGAAATAAAAAACCCTAATTTTCGAAGGTGGCATTATTTTCCGGCGACGTCGGCGGTTGATTTGTCCACCTTCTCCTCCATTGGGATCTTACGTTACATCTAATTAAAGGTTAGTTTTCAATTTGACTATTTAAAGCTACAATAGAGTAACAAATTATTTTGGATAAGTATTGTTACTCTCTCTGTTGATTATTCAAATCATTTTGGATCTCATGATACTCATCTAAACATTTTCTTGATGAGGTAAATTCGTTTTTAAACCCTAATTTTTGATTCCATTGTGTTTTTACTTTTGTTTTCTAGGTTTTGTTATAAGTATTTATGGGCTATTAAACTTCATGTTTTCTTGCGATTTTTTGAATTCAGTTGTTCCGTAGATATGAATATTTAGGACGGACTGCCTTTTGCAAATAAATCTGACTCAAATGACTATTTTGCGATGGCATGCGACGGATATCATTCGTGATGGGACCTAATGCAATGGCAGCGGCAACACATTTTATCTGTCGCAAATATCATTATTTGAGCCACATCTTACTTGAGACAGATTTTTCTGTCGCAATTGCCTGCTTATCTAGTAGTAAATACTTTTAAACTTCATAAAATAATTTTAAGCATTCCTAAATTCCTAAATAAAAGCTCTAATATCCAACCCTAATATGGCTCCATTTGTCATCATTTCTTTAGCTCGTCTTTGGTTTTGTTATTGGTAAGATTTATATACATATGCAGAACGGATCTAAAGCACTCCTCTTAAATAGCAGTCTTTTATTAAAACTACGTCGTTTTGGAGATTCTTTTGAATAACAAAATAATATTAAAATAGAGTGATATTTAAGAGGAGGGCTTTAGATCCGTTCTGATATATATATATATATATATATATATATATATATATATATTAAGGAAAAATTAAATCAATTATATAAATTAAAAGTAAAAATTTGGTTTCATAAATTTTTTATTCAACTTTTTTCTTTACAATTCAAATTAGTATGAAAGCAACTTATATATCGATCTTGAAAAAATAGCGAGCAAGGAATATATATGAATTAGCCTCACATACAATTGAAAAAACACACGTATAATTCTTTCTAAACCATTTTTTTTCATTCAATTCTCTAACTAACACCCTTTTTAATCTCTCCTTGATATATCAATCTAACTTTCTCTTTCCGCTATCTTTCACTTACGATAGTACATGTCCAAATGCAATATTCGATACAATAAGAGCTGCTATTAGGACAGCAGTCTAACATACGTGAGCATTAGGACCCTGGTATTCCCCTAGCTGGATGGAAAGATACTCCTGCGTTATAATGTAATAAGGGATTTCACATGCTCTATGTCCGACCCATCGTGGTTCAGGACCCTGGTATTGCCCTAGCTGCTCTGGTCAACCCTGTCCCATCAAAAGTATTATATTTAGTCCTTTTACAATAGGAAGCATATATTTTTGTGCATTTTATTCATTTATCAATAATGTATCAGTTTTTGATGTCATTAGCACCTCCAAATGCACTATAATCTTAGTAACATTTTCATGTATGCAAGTAAAAGTGAGTAATAGTATAGTAGTAGAAGAAATAATAATTATTTACGTCAAAGGCAGCACTTAAAAGAAGTAAAATAAGTAACATTTTCATTTATGCAGGTAGTAGTTCAACACATTCATACCTTCTTACTTAATCTTTAATTTTCTCATAGGATACTCATAGGTAAAATTACTAAAAGGTGATAAAAAGCGGGAGGGTAAAATGTATATCAAATTTTGTGGAACAAACTTGAAGCTATTGCACACTAAACTATTCTCATTAATTAGTAAAATTCTCACTTTTCTCTTCACACTTAGTGCATTGTAACTGATATTTTGTGTGTGGCAAACTTCAAAAATTAGAGCAAACGCGTTGAGCATGATGGTAGTGCAACTATGTAACACTTAGTTTCGTGTTTATTTCACTCGTCATACTTAGTTTGGCTTAAGAGAAAAATTTAGGCTAAGCAGAGAATTATATTTACTTTCTCGCAGTACTCCATTTGAATTATGATAATTCTAGGGAAGAAAAGAAACTAAAATTATAAGCCAAGTTTATTTTTGACATTATCAACAATTGTCAAACGAATATGAAACAATTAAGGTCAAATCTTGTGTTTGAATTAAATCATAGCACATTCGTAAAGAGAAAAATTATCATTCTAAGAGTTAGAAGAAAACATAATGTATTCGCTTATTACCTGAAACCAATGTGCTAATTTGAAATGCCATGAACAACGACCTCAGTTTCAACTTCTTGGATATCATCATTTGGTATAAAGATTTTAACATGTCAACTGCATGTCAAATAAAAATAGAGTACGTACACACAAGAAAGAGATCAAATCATTTATTTTCTTCACACATACATTTCAAAACATATGCAGTATAGCTACATCTATTGGAGCAAGATCTTCACGTATTTAAGAAATATTTACATTACTTAATGCTCATCTATTGATGTTCATGTGCCTAATGGATTAGTTAAATGCTCTGCGGAGATGTAAACAATCTCAATTACTATGTAATGGAAATACTTTCGGATAGAAGAAAGGGTAATATAGTGCACCCAGTGTTACAAAGTTGCTCCGTCAGAAGGTGTTGTAGTCTAGTATAAGAAGACAAATTGTCATTTCTATTTTTCTTGGCTAGCACATAATTGGTTCGTCATTTGATCATGTTCCATATCCTCTAAACCATCTTGATAATAATTAACTTTAATTAGAAAACAAGAAACAAAATCAACACGACAAAGAATATCTTGGTAGAATTTTTTTAAAATGTGGAGTGATTAACATTAAGGAGAAGGGATTAATGCAATAGAATATCATTTGTTTAGATGTAGAAAAATTCTTGCAGTAATTCAACCATCTCTAAAAATGGAGACCGAATAATCATACAAGACTATCTAATACGGAGATGAAATTAAATGAATTAACCTCACAAAAGGAGCAGAAAAACAAAGACGCATGTTTGATTTATGAACAAAAGTAGAATTTAGAAATTTACCTGATAATCAAAGAGATTAGTATCTGAGGAGACATAAGTGAATGAATGCCAGCGGCCGTGAGGAATGAGACAGTGAGATCTAATGGTGTGCTTTTATACTGATCAAATTAGGGTTTTTGTGCTTTTATACCGGTGAAATGAAATTAAATTCAACGCATTTAGTATCCACTTAATTACTGGGCTAAATATGATTATCCAATGAAAAATCTTTTTACCTTCTAAATGGGTCACTTAAAGGAGGTTTTGTATTTTGAGCTCAATGATTCCTTGGGGTTCTACTCCTGCAACCGATATATAGTGATTTCAATTAAAATTTCCTTGTTTTTATGGGTCTTATCCAATTCTCTTTGCTGCAAATTCAAAAACAACTTATTCCTTTTATTTTTCTTTAAATAAAAAACAAGAATTAAATTATAAAATAAATAAATAAGAAACTTCATATGCATACTTGCGATATTTAGGATCAAATTAAAAAAAGAAGAAGAGGATTCCTAAAGTCTGAACTGATTTTTATGATATGGAAACCAAGATATATCTTATAGCCAAAAAAATCAATAAATTCGAACCTTTGTACATTGATTTTACAATGTTTTTATGAAAGTTCTGCATATCTCCAAATTATAGTACGTATATGAATCTTTACAATGTTTACACCACAAACAAATCAACCAATTGACAAGTCACAACCGAAGGGATTCAAGTGACAAAAGGGATTCCAAGGAAGAGGGCACCAAAATATTAACCAAGTGAATACATGTCTACACCACAAACAAATTACAAGCAGCTATTATCTTTGAGATTGATCAATGAGTTGACTAGTTTTGATATTATAATTTACAATCAACTAATGACTGTAATACTGCTAATGGAAGCAAGCCAAGAATAAAATTAGGCAGATGAACAAATCACTAACCAGTAAGGCAGTAACCAATTAGCAAATTAAAATAAAAGAAACTAACAAAATTAAATTGCATTTCAACAAAAAAAACTAAATAAAACTAGCAAATTAACATCCATATGAGTACCATGACTTTCTTATATAACTACAATCCAAAATTAAATAAACATAACTACATAATTCTAATTTCAAATTTCAAATTAACGAACGTAAATAATAAGTTTTTTAACAACTTCAAAGCTCCAATTCTTCAAGTCTCTAAACCAAGCTTCACACAATAAAAGAAAATTAAGTATTTCCGACGGACAAGTTTGCCGGAAGTATTTCCGTCGGTATTAAAAGTATGTTTTTAATTACTCAGGAGAAGAGAAGCAGCGAAGCGATTAAAAGAAAAAGAAAACTAACGCAAAACTCCATCGCTCTCTTCCTACCATCTGCCTCTCCTTCGAGCCCTCACTCCAACCCTCTCCCTCTCCTCTCCTCTCCTCTCACAACCCTTTTCCTCCTCAGCCCTCTCCTCTTTCTTTCCCCTCAATCTCTTCT
Source organism: Panax stipuleanatus (assembly GCA_020205555.1). Taxonomy (NCBI): domain Eukaryota; kingdom Viridiplantae; phylum Streptophyta; class Magnoliopsida; order Apiales; family Araliaceae; genus Panax; species Panax stipuleanatus. The sequence continues at coordinate 71,263 of JAINUT010002599.1, forward strand.
CTTACTTTACCCCTAATTTTGAAATAAAAAACCCTAATTTTCGAAGGTGGCATTATTTTCCGGCGACGTCGGCGGTTGATTTGTCCACCTTCTCCTCCATTGGGATCTTACGTTACATCTAATTAAAGGTTAGTTTTCAATTTGACTATTTAAAGCTACAATAGAGTAACAAATTATTTTGGATAAGTATTGTTACTCTCTCTGTTGATTATTCAAATCATTTTGGATCTCATGATACTCATCTAAACATTTTCTTGATGAGGTAAATTCGTTTTTAAACCCTAATTTTTGATTCCATTGTGTTTTTACTTTTGTTTTCTAGGTTTTGTTATAAGTATTTATGGGCTATTAAACTTCATGTTTTCTTGCGATTTTTTGAATTCAGTTGTTCCGTAGATATGAATATTTAGGACGGACTGCCTTTTGCAAATAAATCTGACTCAAATGACTATTTTGCGATGGCATGCGACGGATATCATTCGTGATGGGACCTAATGCAATGGCAGCGGCAACACATTTTATCTGTCGCAAATATCATTATTTGAGCCACATCTTACTTGAGACAGATTTTTCTGTCGCAATTGCCTGCTTATCTAGTAGTAAATACTTTTAAACTTCATAAAATAATTTTAAGCATTCCTAAATTCCTAAATAAAAGCTCTAATATCCAACCCTAATATGGCTCCATTTGTCATCATTTCTTTAGCTCGTCTTTGGTTTTGTTATTGGTAAGATTTATATACATATGCAGAACGGATCTAAAGCACTCCTCTTAAATAGCAGTCTTTTATTAAAACTACGTCGTTTTGGAGATTCTTTTGAATAACAAAATAATATTAAAATAGAGTGATATTTAAGAGGAGGGCTTTAGATCCGTTCTGATATATATATATATATATATATATATATATATATATATATTAAGGAAAAATTAAATCAATTATATAAATTAAAAGTAAAAATTTGGTTTCATAAATTTTTTATTCAACTTTTTTCTTTACAATTCAAATTAGTATGAAAGCAACTTATATATCGATCTTGAAAAAATAGCGAGCAAGGAATATATATGAATTAGCCTCACATACAATTGAAAAAACACACGTATAATTCTTTCTAAACCATTTTTTTTCATTCAATTCTCTAACTAACACCCTTTTTAATCTCTCCTTGATATATCAATCTAACTTTCTCTTTCCGCTATCTTTCACTTACGATAGTACATGTCCAAATGCAATATTCGATACAATAAGAGCTGCTATTAGGACAGCAGTCTAACATACGTGAGCATTAGGACCCTGGTATTCCCCTAGCTGGATGGAAAGATACTCCTGCGTTATAATGTAATAAGGGATTTCACATGCTCTATGTCCGACCCATCGTGGTTCAGGACCCTGGTATTGCCCTAGCTGCTCTGGTCAACCCTGTCCCATCAAAAGTATTATATTTAGTCCTTTTACAATAGGAAGCATATATTTTTGTGCATTTTATTCATTTATCAATAATGTATCAGTTTTTGATGTCATTAGCACCTCCAAATGCACTATAATCTTAGTAACATTTTCATGTATGCAAGTAAAAGTGAGTAATAGTATAGTAGTAGAAGAAATAATAATTATTTACGTCAAAGGCAGCACTTAAAAGAAGTAAAATAAGTAACATTTTCATTTATGCAGGTAGTAGTTCAACACATTCATACCTTCTTACTTAATCTTTAATTTTCTCATAGGATACTCATAGGTAAAATTACTAAAAGGTGATAAAAAGCGGGAGGGTAAAATGTATATCAAATTTTGTGGAACAAACTTGAAGCTATTGCACACTAAACTATTCTCATTAATTAGTAAAATTCTCACTTTTCTCTTCACACTTAGTGCATTGTAACTGATATTTTGTGTGTGGCAAACTTCAAAAATTAGAGCAAACGCGTTGAGCATGATGGTAGTGCAACTATGTAACACTTAGTTTCGTGTTTATTTCACTCGTCATACTTAGTTTGGCTTAAGAGAAAAATTTAGGCTAAGCAGAGAATTATATTTACTTTCTCGCAGTACTCCATTTGAATTATGATAATTCTAGGGAAGAAAAGAAACTAAAATTATAAGCCAAGTTTATTTTTGACATTATCAACAATTGTCAAACGAATATGAAACAATTAAGGTCAAATCTTGTGTTTGAATTAAATCATAGCACATTCGTAAAGAGAAAAATTATCATTCTAAGAGTTAGAAGAAAACATAATGTATTCGCTTATTACCTGAAACCAATGTGCTAATTTGAAATGCCATGAACAACGACCTCAGTTTCAACTTCTTGGATATCATCATTTGGTATAAAGATTTTAACATGTCAACTGCATGTCAAATAAAAATAGAGTACGTACACACAAGAAAGAGATCAAATCATTTATTTTCTTCACACATACATTTCAAAACATATGCAGTATAGCTACATCTATTGGAGCAAGATCTTCACGTATTTAAGAAATATTTACATTACTTAATGCTCATCTATTGATGTTCATGTGCCTAATGGATTAGTTAAATGCTCTGCGGAGATGTAAACAATCTCAATTACTATGTAATGGAAATACTTTCGGATAGAAGAAAGGGTAATATAGTGCACCCAGTGTTACAAAGTTGCTCCGTCAGAAGGTGTTGTAGTCTAGTATAAGAAGACAAATTGTCATTTCTATTTTTCTTGGCTAGCACATAATTGGTTCGTCATTTGATCATGTTCCATATCCTCTAAACCATCTTGATAATAATTAACTTTAATTAGAAAACAAGAAACAAAATCAACACGACAAAGAATATCTTGGTAGAATTTTTTTAAAATGTGGAGTGATTAACATTAAGGAGAAGGGATTAATGCAATAGAATATCATTTGTTTAGATGTAGAAAAATTCTTGCAGTAATTCAACCATCTCTAAAAATGGAGACCGAATAATCATACAAGACTATCTAATACGGAGATGAAATTAAATGAATTAACCTCACAAAAGGAGCAGAAAAACAAAGACGCATGTTTGATTTATGAACAAAAGTAGAATTTAGAAATTTACCTGATAATCAAAGAGATTAGTATCTGAGGAGACATAGTGAATGAATGCCAGCGGCCGTGAGGAATGAGACAGTGAGATCTAATGGTGTGCTTTTATACTGATCAAATTAGGGTTTTTGTGCTTTTATACCGGTGAAATGAAATTAAATTCAACGCATTTAGTATCCACTTAATTACTGGGCTAAATATGATTATCCAATGAAAAATCTTTTTACCTTCTAAATGGGTCACTTAAAGGAGGTTTTGTATTTTGAGCTCAATGATTCCTTGGGGTTCTACTCCTGCAACCGATATATAGTGATTTCAATTAAAATTTCCTTGTTTTTATGGGTCTTATCCAATTCTCTTTGCTGCAAATTCAAAAACAACTTATTCCTTTTATTTTTCTTTAAATAAAAACAAGAATTAAATTATAAAATAAATAAATAAGAAACTTCATATGCATACTTGCGATATTTAGGATCAAATTAAAAAAGAAGAAGAGGATTCCTAAAGTCTGAACTGATTTTTATGATATGGAAACCAAGATATATCTTATAGCCAAAAAAATCAATAAATTCGAACCTTTGTACATTGATTTTACAATGTTTTTATGAAAGTTCTGCATATCTCCAAATTATAGTACGTATATGAATCTTTACAATGTTTACACCACAAACAAATCAACCAATTGACAAGTCACAACCGAAGGGATTCAAGTGACAAAAGGGATTCCAAGGAAGAGGGCACCAAATATTAACCAAGTGAATACATGTCTACACCACAAACAAATTACAAGCAGCTATTATCTTTGAGATTGATCAATGAGTTGACTAGTTTTGATATTATAATTTACAATCAACTAATGACTGTAATACTGCTAATGGAAGCAAGCCAAGAATAAAATTAGGCAGATGAACAAATCACTAACCAGTAAGGCAGTAACCAATTAGCAAATTAAAATAAAAGAAACTAACAAAATTAAATTGCATTTCAACAAAAAAACTAAATAAAACTAGCAAATTAACATCCATATGAGTACCATGACTTTCTTATATAACTACAATCCAAATTAAATAAACATAACTACATAATTCTAATTTCAAATTTCAAATTAACGAACGTAAATAATAAGTTTTTTAACAACTTCAAAGCTCCAATTCTTCAAGTCTCTAAACCAAGCTTCACACAATAAAAGAAAATTAAGTATTTCCGACGGACAAGTTTGCCGGAAGTATTTCCGTCGGTATTAAAGTATGTTTTTAATTACTCAGGAGAAGAGAAGCAGCGAAGCGATTAAAGAAAAAGAAAACTAACGCAAACTCCATCGCTCTCTTCCTACCATCTGCCTCTCCTTCGAGCCCTCACTCCAACCCTCTCCCTCTCCTCTCCTCTCCTCTCACAACCCTTTTCCTCCTCAGCCCTCTCCTCTTTCTTTCCCCTCAATCTCTTCTCTTACTTTACCCCTAATTTTGAAATAAAAAACCCTAATTTTCGAAGGTGGCATTATTTTCCGGCGACTGTCGGCGGTTGATTTGTCCACCTTCTCCTCCATTGGGATCTTACGTTACATCTAATTAAGGTTAGTTTTCAATTTGACTATTTAAGCTACAATAGAGTAACAAATTATTTTGGATAAAGTATTGTTACTCTCTCTGTTGATTATTCAAATCATTTTGGATCTCATGATACTCATCTAAACATTTTCTTGATGAGGTAAATTCGTTTTTAAACCCTAATTTTGATTCCATTGTGTTTTTACTTTTGTTTTCTAGGTTTTGTTATAAGTATTTATGGGCTATTAAACTTCATGTTTTCTTGCGATTTTTTGAATTCAGTTGTTCCGTAGATATGAATATTTAGGACGGACTGCCTTTTGCAAATAAATCTGACTCAAATGACTATTTTGCGATGGCATGCGACGGATATCATTCGTGATGGGACCTAATGCAATGGCAGCGGCAACACATTTTATCTGTCGCAAATATCATTATTTGAGCCACATCTTATTGAGACAGATTTTTCTGTCGCAATTGCCTGCTTATCTAGTAGTAAATACTTTTAAACTTCATAAAATAATTTTAAGCATTCCTAAATTCCTAAATAAAAGCTCTAATATCCAACCCTATGGCTCCATTTGTCATCATTTCTTTAGCTCGTCTTTGGTTTTTTGGTAAGATTTATACATATGCAGAACGGAT
>JAINUT010002600.1:0-85289 GCA_020205555.1 Panax stipuleanatus
GAATGAGGAACGTATGACGCGGATGTTTTCTAAGAGGTTTGAAACCCGAAATACGTCAATACCTCATTTCTTATAAATTTTTTTTATATTCGGATGTAGTAAACAGGGCCCAGTTATTAGAACGAGATAATGATTATGTTCAACCGAGGGACCACAACCAAGGTCGTACCGGTGGCAGCAGTCATCGGAGCAATGACAACCAGCGAGGAGGAAAGTATGACAGAAGCGGTAACCACTTCCGGTGGTAATCGTGGCCATGATAGTAGGAAAAGCGAATCGGGGGGAGATTTCAAGAAGAGAAGGTATAATAATGAGAACGTGAAGACGTCGACATCAGCACCAGCATCAACTGTTTTCTAGGGGAGGAGAACGACCACCGGTCGTATGCTATAAATGCGGAAAAGAGGGACATATCAGCCCAAACTGCCCACAACAATTCAAAGCATATTATAATTGTGGAAAGGAAGGACATATAGCTCGAGATTGTCCTGTTTACGAAACCAAGTTCAGCGGGGGTGGTGATTCCAAAGTGCGGGTTGCAGACAAGTCAAAGTCGGTGATTCCTGGAAGAGCGTTTGTCGTGACAGCCCAAAACGCGAGGAATCCACACGAGGTGATTACGGGTAAGCTGATCATAAACTCTTGCAAAGTTTATACCTTGTTAGATACCGGTGCTACCCATTCCTTTATTTCACCTGCTTGTGCTCAACGTTTGAACTTGACTTCTGATAAATTAGACTTTGACTTATTTGTTGAAACTCCGTTGGGAGAAACCTTTGTTACATCCACAGTTTACAAATCTTGCTTGATTCAGATTGGTACCCTTACCTTACATGTTGATCTTATATCTTTGAAAATACTTGCATTTGACGTGATTTAGGAATTGACTGGTTAACCACTTACCATGCCAAAATTGATTATTTTCGTAAGGTTGTTAGTTTCATATTTCTAATCAACCTGTTGTACGAATCCAATCACCAAATCACTAAATCAATCAATATCATTTCAAGTCATAAAGCTATTCGTTTATTGAAAAACGGATGTCAAGCTTTCTTAGCTCATGTCACTGATCTAAACCAGAATACATCAGATTTGAATGATATTTCCGTTGTTAATGAGTTTTCTGATGTATTTCCCGAAGAACTTTCCGGTCTACCCCCAGAGCGTGAAGTTGAATTCTTTATTGACCTTGAGCCCGGTACAAAACCCATTTCTAAAACCCCATATCGAATGACTCCTATTGAACTTCAGGAGTTAAAGGTCCAATTACAAGAATTGTTAGACATTGGTTTTATTCGTCGTAGTACGTCTCCTTGGGGTGCTCCTGTTTTATTCGTAAAGAAGAAAGACGGGAGTATGCGACTTTGCATTGACTATCGGGAGTTGAACCATGTTACCATCAAGAATAGGTATCCGCTACCTCGTATTGATGACCTGTTCGACCAGTTGCAAGGAGCGCAATTCTTTTCAAAGATCGATCTTCGTTCTGGATATCATTAGCTGAAGATTAAAACTGAGGATATTCCAAAGGCTGCTTTCAGAACACGGTACGGGCATTATGAGTTCTTAGTCATGTCTTTTGGATTGACTAATGCTCCTGCTGCTTTTATGGATATGATGAACCGTGTATTTAAAGAATATTTGGATCAGTTCGTTGTTGTCTTTATTGATGACATCCTCATCTATTCTAAAAGCCGTGAAGATCATGAGCACCACTTGAAGTTGGTACTTCAAAAGCTTTGTGAGAACAAGCTATATGCCAAGCTGAAGAAATGCGAGTTCTGGCTTGAGGAAGTAGCATTTCTTGGGCACGTGGTATCGAAACGTGGAGTATCTGTTGACCCGGCGAAGATTGAAGCAATACAAAGCTGGGAGCAACCTAAGTCGGTGACCGAAGTACGAAGCTTTCTGGGCTTAGCTGGTTATTATTGAAGGTTCGTAGAGGGATTTTCTCGAATCGCTACTCCATTAACTCAGTTGACTCGGAAAGATACAAAATTCGTTTGGAGTGAGGAATGCGAGAAGAGCTTCCAAGAGCTCAAGAGAAGACTTATCTCGGCACCTGTTCTGACAATACCATCTGGTTCGGATGGATTTGTTATCTACAGCGATGCTTCGGGCAAAGGGTTAGGATGTGTTCTCATGCAACACGGGAAAGTCATAGCCTATGCCTCGCTACAACTCAAAGAATATGAGAGGAATTATCCTACTCATGATCTAGAGTTGGCAGCTGTCATTTTCGCGTTGAAGATCTGGAGACATTACCTGTACGGAGAGAAAGTGGAAATTTATACAGATCATAAGAGCCTCAAATATTTCTTCACTCAGAAGGAACTCAACATGCGGCAACGACGTTAGCTTGAGTTGTTGAAATATTATGATCATACTATTAAATATCATCTTGGAAAAGCGAACGTGGTAGCTGACGCGTTGAGTAGAAGATCATATGCGAAAACGAGTGCGATGATGTCAAGTATACGCGTAGAACCAGCTTTGATTGATGAAGTTAAAGCTGCTCAAGCTACGGATACGGAGCTGATGAAGATGAAGAAGAAAGTGCAAGAAGGTGCCATTCCAGAAGCAAGAATCGATGAAGAGAGAATACTTCGAGTCAACTCCAGACTTTGTGTTCCTAACGATTCTGACTTGAAACATAGAATTATGATGGAGGCACACAACACACCGTTTGCAATCCATCCTGGGAGTACTAAAATGTATCGTGATCTTCGACATACATTTTGGTGGAGCAATATGAAGAGAGAGATCGCGGAGTTTATCTCGAGATGTTTAACTTGTCAACGTGTAAAGGCGGAGCATCAAGTGCCGAAGGGTCCATTGCAACCACTGGAGATTCCGAAATGGAAGTGGGAACACATTACGATGGATTTCGTTACGGGTCTTCCCAAGGTTTCTCAAGGCATAGATGCGATTTGGGTTATTGTTGATAGATTAACCAAGTCTGCTCATTTCTTGCTGATACGAGAGACTTATTCCCTTGAACGTCTTGCTCATATATACGTGAATGAGATTGTGAGATTGCATGGCATGCCAGTATCCATAGTTTCGGATCGTGATCCCAGATTTACTTCACGATTTTGGATCAGTTTGCAGAAAGCTATGGGTACGGATTTACGATTCAGTTCGGCTTATCATCCTCAAACGGACGGACAATCGGAAAGGACTATTCAAACTCTTGAAGATCTATTGAGACTTTGTGTTCTAGACTTCAAAGGGAGTTGGGATAAGTATTTACCATTGGTGGAATTTCCTACAACAACAGTTATCAGGCAAGTATAGGTGTGGCTCCATTCGAAGCGTTATATGAGAGAAAGTGTCGCTCTCCAGTATATTGGAACGAGGTGGGTGAAACAACATTGTTGGGACCGGAGTTAGTACGTATGACTACGAAAAAGATCCAAATAATCCGACAACGTATACAAACAGCACAAGATCGACAAAAGAGTTATGCGGATCTTCATCGAAAGGACGTTGAATTTAATGTTGGGGACCATGTGTTATTACGTGTTGCTCCGTGAAAAGGAGTTACGAGGTTTGGCAAGAGAGGAAAGCTCAATCCACGATTCATTGGTCCATTTGAGATTCTTGACCGAGTAGAAAATGTGGCTTATAGACTCGCTTTACCTCCAAGCATGTCTCGTGTTCATAACGTATTTCACATATTCGTGTTACGTAAATATGTGAAGGATCCAAATCACATTATTGAGTTAGAACCAGACGAGATAGCCATAGATTTAACGTACGAGGAGGTACCTGTCAAGATCTTGGATAGGAAGGAGCATGTCCTACGCTCGAAAATTATACCTCAAGTTAAAGTTTTGTGGAGAAACCATACTATTGAGGAAATGACCTGGGAGTTGGAATTGGAAATGAAAGCGAGGTATCCTCACCTTTTCGACATACCAGGTACGTACGTCAATTTCGAGGATGAAATTTCATAAGGAGGGGAGGTTGTAAGACCCCAATTTTTATGAATAAAGATTTAATTTTCTTTATATATTATTTCGAAATAGTAAGGTGTTGATTTGATAAATATGAAAGTTATGGGTGAAATGTGCAAATATTTTTAAAATGAGCAAGTGGTTATAAAATATTCTTGTTGTCGGGGAATATTAGTTTGGTCGTGGAATATTCTTGTTGTCGGGGAATATTCGTATGACGGCGCAGCTATTTGTGGGCTCCCACAACGGAATAACTGTCGGATATAGAAAGCGACAGAAATAACTTTTTTACAAAATAACGGCGTGGTTATTACCGTTAGTACTGTTGAAATATCCGGTGGTTAAAATACAGTGATACACGGTGTTGCACAGTAGCACACGGTATTGCACAGTAATTCTAATTATTGATTCTTACGTGAGAAGCCATTACTCAATAATTGTTACAGTAATTATTGTTCAATATTTTATATTATTGACTCAATAATTGCTACGTTGATATTTTATATTATTGACTCAATAATTGTTACATTGATATTTTATTGACTCAATAATTGCTACGTTTCTATTTTATATGATTGATTCAATAATGGCTACAGTTGATAGTTTGTATTATTGATTCAATAATTGTCATTGCACAGTATTTAACATTATCAAATTAATAATTCATATTATTTGAATAATATTATTAGATAACATTATTGACAATGTCTAAGGAAGTTCTGTCTAGGAGGGGTTATTTAATTGCGCGCCAGTAAGGAGAAGTCCTTATCGGAAGGCCCCCTCTTTCCTGGGAACGACCTGGTTGTCAATATTGTAGTTCTGTAATATTATTTGTGAATAATTAATTATTGATTTATATGATAAGAAAATATTTATTTTGTGAATATAAAAGAAGGAATTAGCGCTGATATGTTTTTATCAGTATTTTGGTGTGGAAAATCATCCGTTTATGGATTTCGGATAATTTATGTTTGGAATTTGGAAAAACTTCCTTCTACAAAGTTGTAGAGAATTAAATTTCCTATAAAAGGACATAGAATTTATATTTTTCTGATAAAGGGGCTATTTATTATGAATTATTGAAGTTTCAAAAAATAAATATTTTTTTATGGGTGGGCCCCACTTTTGTTGAAAATTCAAATTTTTGAAAAGCCGCTAGGCGGCGGAATTTTTTTTAAAATAATAATATTTTATTATTTTAGTCTCCTTTGGCATCCTAAGCTTTTCCTATAAATAGGGTGCTTAGGTTAGAATTGAAAATCACACAAGAATCAGAAGTTTTCTCTCTCTATAATATCGAGCGTATTCTTGTGAGTATTTAGATACTTTGAGTGTTACTATTCAGTGCAAGTTTCCTTCGGCATTATATCCGATATTCCAGCCAGAAGTGTTATTCTTTTGAGGTAAGGGATGTTATTTTTTTTCGTAAATGATATTATTCTTTTCAATATCATTATACCGAAATATTGGCATGGATTTTATTATGAAATTTTTACTTTTTCCGTCGGGGTTACTATTCACGTATACGGCACTATTCACGTATACGGCACTATTCACGGAAAAATTAAATTTTCTTCTATTTGTCCAAATTGTCTGTTATGGTTACTATCTTTGGTTGGATCTAAGTTTTGAGCTTTATTCTTGAATTTTGCTCCACAAAGTATTATTATGGAATATTCTTGAATTTGAATAAACTAAAATACGAATCCTTAATCTTGTTCTTTATTTCACTGGGTTCGTTATTTATATGGTTTTTCATCATCCTCAGTTCTAAGTGGTGATATAAATGAATATCTTTGGCCTGTAGAGCAAAGATGAATGATTACCTGATGAATATCTTTGGCCGTAGTGCAAAGATGACAGGTGTTGAGATGAACATGATCACTGATAATACAAATGAATATCTTTGGCCTGTAGTGTAAAGATGAATATTTGATTTGAGATGTATATTGATTGATGTTACAGGGATAAAATATTGATGATGAATGGTTATTTTCGCTGCGAATATTGATCTAAAACTTGTTGTCAATAATATTTTATCTGAATTGTTGAAGACTAACGATAATTTATTTTCCATTATCTTAGTCATAATATTCTTTATTGGACTAGTTGAGCTCACCCTTTTCATATGTTGTCCTCTTCAGGAAATGAGAATGTCGCAGGGACTACTCGGCGGACAGAGTGATGGTCCGAGTTAGAGCAGTAGTAGTCCTCACTATTTCTGATAAATAGTGTGATAATAATTGTAATGAGGACTTAGTTTGAATATTAATATTTTTTACATATTTGTATTGACACTCACAGTTGTGTGGTCGTATTTTGCACAACCGTGTGATATAAAGTTTGTATTTGAATTCTGTACCATGTATTTGGTGACTCAGAATGGGTTGGGTTGACTAGACCTATTCTGGGGGCGTCACAGTGTGGGGGTGGGGGGGTGGGTGGGGTATGTGGGGTTGGTGGGTGGGGGTAGGGTGGGGTGTATATATAATCAATAAATATTATTTTTTTAATTTTTGTGGTGTGGGGTAGGTAGGGTGGGTGGGTGGGGTGGGGTGGGATAGGGTGGGGTAGGGTGGAGTAGGGTTTGGTGTAAATATAATAAATAAATATTATTTTTTTAGTTTTTGTGGAGTGGGGTGGGGGGTGCAAGGGGGGGTGGGGGGTGGCATGGGTGTGGGGGTGGGCGGAGTGGGGTGGGGGTGGCGGGGTAGGGTGGGGTGTATACATAATCAGTAAATATTTTTTTTTGAGGGCGTGGGGGGCGGGTTGGGGTGTGCGGGGTGAGTCGGGTTAGGGGCGGGTGGGTGGTGTGCGGGGTGGGGGTCTATACATAATCAGTAAATATTATTTTAAAAAAATAAATCGACTGATATACGGAAATGATACAATATGATATTAAGAAAAGGTCTAGGGATAATTTTATCTAGCAATTTTTAATCCTAATTGGTATGGATTATAATACCAGGTAGGAGATGGTATTAATTAATCCCACATCTTAAGCTATTTTTTAATCCCATCACTAATTGTCCCAAGCTCAAATTTAAAAACAAACAAGTCACTTGGGATTAATAGTCCTATCCCAAGTGTAATACTTGCAAACAAACATAGCCTAGTTGTTTTTGACTTTTTTATTTTTTTCTTATTGCTTATATTTACTTATACAAAGGTTAAAATACTATATATTAGTGATAAAATATACTGATTTCTTTCAATTTGAATATGACAAGTAGGCAATAGCTAAGACAAATGTATCATTCAAATTCTAATGGAAAATGCTACATCTTTGCTAAAAAGTTCTCTTAAAGCAATGGGAGGTTGTGGAAATATTTTCATAGACTCGATCATCAACGTTTGCTTAGCTAGGTTAGTTTTATAAAAGGTTAAATATAAATTATTATCCTAAATTATTGACCTCTTTTTACTTGGTGATTGACCTTTTAATTTTTTCAATCAAGACATTAAATTATTATTTTTTTCCACTTTAATTCAATTAAATCCGTCACGCCATAAATTGATAACGTAGTTTCAACATGTGGCATGTAAAAGCTAATGTTTAGTTATAATAGCAAAAAAATATTTTAAAAATTGAATGTTGGTTTGGTGATGAAAAGAAGGGTAGACACAGAGGTTTCATGAAAGTCAGGAGGAAGTTACATGCATATAAACTTTTCAAAGAGATCACCATGCAAGAAACCATTAATGATATTTAATTGATTTAATGTCCACCCTCACTACTAGAAAGATGGTCATCAGTGTCATATACCGTCCCCTAAAGTTTTTAAGCCGTCATCTTATTTTTTTACATGACGACATTGTTCGTCAATTTAGCCGTCACTGTAGCTCTCGTTGTCTTTGCTCAAACGTGACGGCCATTATCGTCACTAGTTGAAATGGTGACGACATTGTCGACTCCAAATATTAATGAAAACGGTGACGAGGAATAAAGGCGATGACAATGCCGGCTTATATTATTAATGAAAATAATGACCGTAATAGCCGTCACAAGAAACGAAGGCAACAACAATGCCGTCGTATATTATTAATATTATCAATGACGGTAGTAGCCGTCAGAAAAAGAAAATATATGTGACGGTATTACGTACTGTATCTAATTCTTGATGCTAATCGCAACGCGATTAAGGTCAAAGTTGAGTGTCAAAGTCGTGACTATGCTCTATAGATGACGACATTATCTGTCACTTAATATTTAATACATAAAGCTACATGCATGCTGTCAACACTACTTAATAAATAATGTTATTATCATATAAAAAATATCACATAAAGCTCATATACACACACATGAATATTGTGGACCCCACGTGTTAGGCGGGACTGAAAAATATACATGTGTGTGTATGTGAGTTTTATGTGACCATTTTTTATGTGTTATGGTACTATTGTTGTTGCTTAATGAAGAAAAATGCCGACCAAACAGTCGTCATAAAATCTTTTTATATATTCCTTCTTAACATCTGTTTTTCTGTCGTACATTTAATTTATCATTCAACACAAGAAGCTGAGTAATAATTCAAAACTAACAACTTTTTAATGATAAAACACAATTATCAATTCTCTCGAAGGCGTCCAGCTGGTAGCTTTCCCTTCTTTACACCCTCCATGCATAATTTTTTTGTAAAGCTACAAGTCTCCTCCTTACGCAACTCATTCACAGGCATAAAAGTGTTAACAGAATCCATATATATTCGCCTCGATCGAGTGACAATTGAGAGTAGTTTTCCTAAAAAAGAGTTACATAAATGAATAATATATAAAAAGAGTAGTCAATTAGGAAATGATAGTTATTGAAGTTTAATACCAAGACATTTTATTTAAAATATGTGTTTACTTTCATACATCAGTTTTTCAGAAATTAAGTCACAAGAATACCAGTAATATGCATTTTATTTAATTTTGAAGTTTTAGTAGATTGTCTAATGTGCACATATATACTGTTTCAACATATTATATATATATATATATATAAACATCATATAAATCTAGCCTCTATGAAAAGTAAGGCTGAGAAGACTAACTTGCTATAAGTTTAATCTCCAATACATTTTTTTGTCATACTTGCATATTATTTCACCTACTCAAAAAACGAAACACTAATGGATCATAAAAATAAACCAAACTTTCAATTCTAATCAATACAAAGCTGCAGTTAAACTGAAAAAATAATCTCTTGAAAAATATGCCATACTCAGAATTCACGTATAAGTACTTTATTATGCATATAATGAATACCCAACTCCAAATCAATCCCAAAACAATAAAAAATCATTTTCATTTTATAATTCCTTTATGCATGCATATATACACAAACACGCATATATACATATAAATACCTTAACCAGATTGACCACAAAAAATAAAGAAAAAAGAAGGCTGATTTAACTACTGTAATTATACCTATCAAACAAACTAATGCAAATCGATAAAACAATTACCTTATAAACCACTAAGACTAATCAATTGGGGGAAAAAAGACAAACCACCTTCTATGAAAGAGAGAAGGGACTAACCTTTGTTGGTTTATATGTTTTTGGTTTTAATGATGACAACTTGGGTTTTATAGTATCTTGTACGTTGTTATATATTTAGAGGTTGAACTGAAAAATTCTCAAGGATTATTATTATAAAGTTGCTGAAATATTGCTGAAATCGTCCTGGGGTGAGCCGTAAACCCGGACATCCTAGGTTCGAGTCCCGTTTGCAACAAAGTTAAGGTTGTAAAAAGCCCCATGGTGGCCACGGTACTCCCTAAGGCGCAAGCCGAGTAACAAACCGTTTTGGTATCGAGCTGGGGAGATTTAGTCGATCCGCGGGTCGAATACTCCACATTATCAAAAAAAAAAAAAAATTGCTGAAATTGTGGGAGGCTCAACTAGAAGTTTTGAAGACACAAAAATCCAACTGGATTAGGTCTTTAGGAAAATCAATGTAAGATTTTCTAGCATTAAGGCATTTTTATATTTGCTAGAAATCTATTAAAACAATCCTAATTTTCAAAAAGATTCAATGGTTTAAAACTTCTCTCACCAGCTAGTAATCTTATCATAATAGAACTCTTATTATGGAGCAACCAAATTAAAGTCCGTTCCTAAAAATATGATGATCAGGTTTCCTCCAAATATTTTGTTAGTAACAAATTTGTTTTCAAATGTATTATGCTTCCTGTTGTTTCTCAAAACAGCTTTTATATTCTCAAAATTTTTATCCATGTGGTTATTTTTTGTTACTGATATCAAAACCGATAAAAACTTTGCATATCATCCAAGGATTTGATTTACTTCAACAATCATATTTTTTACTAGCCGTTGGACATCACTATTCTATATATATACACGACTATGTTGCTAACATCAAGAACTCTATCATCTATACAACAATTGATATACTTAGAGAAAAATTTCTAGCAAATTCTTATTACCTTGTTCTTATATTGTTCTTGCTAGATATCTAGTGTTCAATTGTAATCCCTTTTATTCCAAAATTTCATATCTTGTAAAAGGGGCTTCGGAGTGAAGTAATGAGTTTCATTTAATATTGTACAAGGAGAGTTCAAGAGGGCATAGGTGTCCAAGAGAGTAGTGATACTCAAGCGAGTAGAGGTGCTCAAGGGAGGAGGTTTCTTCAAGAGAGTTGTGTGCTCAAGAAGTTTTTTGAATTCTATTATACAAGGAGTTGATATAATTATAATTGTATTATTAATATTAAAGGAAAATTGCTAGGTATCAATTGATACCTGACCTTGGGTGTAAGCTCATAGAGTAGAGGACAAAAGGGCCGAATCAAGTATAAATCTTGATATGCATATGTGATTAATTGTTGCTTTACTTTTTAGTTTATTTAATCCTAGTTTCTGGTTGTTTTCTCAATCTTGAATTAAGTATATGTGCTCACAATCTATTTATACAGAACTCATAAGCTAGCCTTAAAGAGTGTTATTACAAAAATAATCTCATATGAAATACAATTGTATTTAATTATTATCATTATTCTTATCATAAAGATAGTTGTATTTATAGGGCTAATTACATTTCTGTTACATGAAGTACCATCAAATTCATAATTCGCCCCCCAAAGAATTTAGGCTTACAATTACTACATAAAATGTGTTATTTGATACAATTTAGGCCCCAATTTCAGAATCTGACCAAAATTGGCCGGAATACCCACATTTCAAGCAAGACATGTATTTTATATGGTTTGACCGTATAGAATACGACTTGACATAAAAAAAAGAGTTTTGTTGCCTTTCCCGTCCTAACAAACTCACCCATTGTTGGGAATTAAGACACCGAAAACACACAATAAAATAAAGAGAGATAAAACAACACAAGATTTAATTTCAAAAACCCTTAAAGGAAAAAACCACAGACTAAACTCCGAATCTCCACTATATCAAAATAATGGGCTTACAATAATCATCCCAAGTTTTACGCCCTAAAACTTGAGGTTCCATAATACCGCGACACAACTTTTTGGACGGACTAAAAGTTGCAAAACCCTCCCACCCACAATACAACTTTTTTGCACGGAATATAAAAGCTGCAAAAAACCCTCTCCCTTGCACAAACACAAAACCCACTCAGACCCTCTCTCAACTCTTAGAATGCTACATGACTTTTGATGGTGCTACTCTTCAACAACTAAACATAAGACTCTATTTATAGAGTACCCCACAATTCTTCTTTTTCTATTCAAAATAGGACACATCCAAAATAAAGTTTCTACTACAAATAGATTCCTTTGCAAAATAATACTCCTATTAATAATAAGAGTTCTTCCTTTCCATAGTAGCAATTCTTTTCATAATAGTATTTGAGGAGTAACCCAACAATCTCTCCCTCGACTCGAATCCTCGAATATTTCAACTTTATATCTGAATAGGATTCGTTGAGTTTTCCAACAATTCCTCCCTCGACTCGAATACGCAAACACTTCAACTTCATCACTTTCACCGTTGTTGTAGTCGCCACCATCATTCACATTATTTGCATTATCCTCATTATCCACAATATACGCACCATTTATGTCATCTGCAACATTCGCACTATCCGGGTCATTCTCACCATCTGCATTATCCGCATCATCTGTATGACTTGTCTCATCCGCATCATTCGCCTCTTTCATATCATCTGCAACATCCGCATCTTCCGTATCATCTGCATCATTCATATCATTCGCATGATCTACACTATCACAATAATCTTTATTTTCATCATCATTATCATTACCATCATCTTTGTCTTTATCTTCATCAACATCTAGCGACTGCAACGGTGATTCTCCATAAGCACAAAATCTCTTATTCATCAACGTCTCGATGAACACCAATTGCTTCAATCTTTATTTTCTTTATTTGTCACACCAATGCGATAATTCCCCTTCTACCTTGGATTCAACTAACCTAGCTCTTGATACCACTTGTTGGGAATTAAGACACCGAAAACACACAATAAAATAAAGAGAGATAAAACAACACAAGATTTAATTTCAAAAACCCTTAAAGGAAAAAACCACAGGTCAAACTCCGAATCTCCACTATATCAAAATAATGGGCTTACAATAATCATCCCAAGTTTTACGCCCTAAAACTTGAGGTTACACAATACCGCGACACAACTTTTTGGACGGACTAAAAGCTGCAAAACCCTCCCACCCACAATACAACTTTTTTGCACGGAATATAAAAGCTGCAAAAAACCCTCTCCCTCGCACAAACACAAAACCCACTCACACCCTCTTTCAACTCTTAAAATGCTACATGACTTTTGATTGTGCTACTCTTCAACAACTAAACATAAGACTCTATTTATAGAGTACCCCACAATTCTTCTTTTTCTAATCAAAATAGGACACATCCAAAATAAAGTTTCTACTATAAATAGATTCCTTTGCAAAATAATACTCCTATTAATAATAGGAGTTCTTCCTTTCCATATTAGCAATTCTTTTCATAATAGGATTCGAGGAGTAACCTAACAATCTCTCCTTCAACTCGAATCTCCGAATACTTCAACTTTATATCTGAATAGGATTCGAGGAGTTTCCCTGTAATAACCCAACATTTTTATATAATTAAATAAGAAATTTTACGGATAATTTTTTTTTTATTATCAAAGATAGTATGTGAGAATACGTGCAAGGTAAATAATAAGCATATGTGTGATAAATATATAATTATTTATTTCACGAATGATTTTAAATAAATTTTTCAAGAAAGAAATTGTTAATTATTATAAACTATATTATTATAATAAATTAATTTTATAGTAAAAATATTTTACTATTTATTTTTTTTCCATGAAAATATGATTGATATATTATTTAAATAACATATGAAATGATTTCTAGAATTATTATAATAATTATTTTATTATATGAATTAATCAAGATTAATTAAGTTAAGTATTTTAACTTAATTAATAATAGGATATAAGGTAAAGTGTCATTATAGATCAAAACCCTAATTTTGGTCTATGTTATGAAATTTCATGGATTAATACAATAATTGTATAATTGTATTTAAAAGGAAAGTGTATTTATGTTATATATAATGAGAATTTATTTTCTTAAGGAATTTGGATATTAAATATAATTAATAATTATATTTGTCTCCGTATATATGTAAGTATGTTAATACAAGTTATGATTATGAATTTTAAATATAATTATGACAATTAACATAATTATATGAATATATGTTAATAATTTATTTACTTTATTTTATTTAAATATTCAACATAATAATTGATTATGTGTATTTAAATAAAAGTGTGTATATTATGTGATCGTGGATAATGATTAAGAAACCCTAATTCATAATTTGGAAAACCCTAATAATAGCAAGAAACCCTAATTTTTATAAAACTCTAATTTTTTAATAAAAACCCTAATTTTTAAATTAGTGTGTTTTAATTAAATTTTTATTTAATTCCTAGTTAATTTTCCAAACCTTAGTAATTGTTTGGGAAACCTTAAGGGTTAAAACCTAAGGGTTAAACCCTAGAATCATGCACTATGGACAAGAATGCCCTTAAATTATTTTATTATTTACAAAAATACCATTTTTTGAATTATTTTATCAAGTTTGCTTGCAAATCTTTACATAATCTCATGACTCACCATATCTTTGATACACCATGTGTTAAAATCCACTTGAATCAGCCAATTGATGACACCTAGCAAGCATAGATACATTGAATCAAAGATTAGGATTTGTAAAAGAAAGAAAAAGAAAGCTTTTATTTTATTTTTTTAAACCACAAGCCAAGCTTCTCTTTCTTCTCTCTAAGACCCACGAAATTCTCTCTCAAACCTTGTCCCAATATCAACCAGAAACAACCCATAAACATTCAAGGATCAGATTATAAAGAGAGAAAACAAAATTTTTCAAGAAAGGTATAAAACCCTAACTCATGCTAGATCTTTAATTTTTCGATTAGATGTTATGTTTAAGTGTTAGAATATGTTCTATGATATGGGTATTGATGATCTGGGTTGAGAAACAACACTTTCAATGCATCAAAAGGATCGAAATCATGAATTTTTGAAAACTGGAAAAAACTTAAAAAATATTTTCTGGCAGTCAAAGTCGGGGCCTATAGATCTCACCCCGTTCATCATATGTTATGTTTAAGTGTTGATATGTGTTCTATGACATGTTGTTAGTATGATTAAAGTGAAATCATGATCATAGCATGTGTATATTGAAAGTTATTCACGGTCAAAACCCGTTGACCGAGTATGACTTTGAGTTTTCTGGGTAACCCAGAAAACTGAAGAACACTGCCCGACCGCTACTTTGACCGCTTTGATCTCTTAGTTTTTAGTTTTTTTAAGGGTTAAATTGTGTTTAGCTTGTACTATGACATAAGGACTACAATTCCAGCGCACCCTAAGGTTTTAAAGATTAACCTACTGGAAATTATAAGGGGTCAAACTAGACTGCTCGCTACTTTGAGAATTCTGGGTAACCCAGAATTTCCCAAACAGCATCTGACCACTTTTTGAAAAAATTAAATCTCTTTATGTGTTGATATCTAGATCATTTAAGTGCTTCAATAGTGTACCTTGGTAGATATACTACAAGGCCCGACGTCTAGATCATCAAAAATATTAACTGATTGAAAGTTATAAGGCCATCAAAAGCGTTGACCGGCATTGACCGGCTGTTTCTGGGCTGCCCAGAAAATGAAGAACAGCCTCTGACAGCTACTTTGATTGCTTATAATTTCTAGTTGGGATGTAGGATGGCCATGAAACGTGGTTGTGGTTGTAGTATTACATCAATACTTTAACACTAACCAAATTACTAAACCAGAAAACATCAAAATCAAAGAATTATAAGTGGTCAAAGTAGGTACCTTGAACACTGAGTTTGAATGTTCTTGAGGCTCAAGAACACCTAAGGCGACACTTTCCGTCGCGATAGCCCTTTAGCGACGGTTTTAAATTAAAATTAATTATATTAATTAAAATAAATAGAAATTAATTATTAAAAATTCATAAAATAATTTTAAAAATTATTTTAAGTTATAAAAATTAACTTTTAATAATTTGAGATATATTTCATTAATAATTTAATTTATTTAAATATTAATAATATTAAATTTATTTAATAATTATATTAAATAAATTACTTAAAAAAGATTTTAATATTTTAAAAATCATTTAAAATTATATTAAAGTATTAAAAAATATTTTAAGTTATAATAAATGACTTTTAATATTTTGAGTTAAATTTCATTAATTAATATTAATGATAACTAATTTATTTAATAATTTTATTAAATAAATTAGTTAAAAATGGTTTTAATATTTTAAAAATGATATTAAGGTTCTAAAAAGTATTTTAAGTTATAATAAATAACTTATAATATTTTGATAAGAATTTCAGTACTATATTAATATTAATGATAATAAATTTATTTAATAATTATATTAAATAAATTATTTAAAAATGATTTAAATATTTTATAAATCATTTAAAGGTGAAATAAATGTAATAAAAATATTTTAAGTTATAATAAATAACTTTTAATATTTTGATATGAATAACATTAATATTTTAATATTCATAGTAATTATTTAAAAATGATTTTAATACTATAAAAATCATTTGAAATTGATATTAAGGTTTTAAAAATGTTTTAAGTTATAATAAATAACTTTTAATATTTGGAAATGAAATACATTAATATTTTAATATTAATGATAATTATTTAAAAATGATTTTAATATCTTAAAAAAAAAAAATCATTTAAAGGTAATATTAAGGTTTTAAAAATATTTTCAAGTTATAATAAATAACTTTTAAAGTGTTGACATGAATATCATTAATATTTTAAATTATTTAAATATTAATGATAATGATATTATTTGACAATTAAATCATTAAAAAATGATATTAGTGTTTGAAAAATTATAATAAATAATTTTAATGTTTGGAAAAATATTATAAATGATAATTAAATTATCTAATATAATATTTAAGTTCTTGAACAAAGTTTCATTAAAAATAAAGTCATTAATTATCCGATAATGCACTCGGGATGCCGAAACTATATCAAACTCAAACCAAATTGACATAGTTTGACTAGGTATACGTTCTTATGTGTTTTAATGACTGATATGACTATGTGACAACATGTTTAAAGCAGTATTATGTGTTAAGTTATATTATTCTAATTAAAAGAATAATTCTATTGATGATAGGACCTTGATATTAAAGATAACAGATTAAGCTATACTACGTAGCAGTAATCAACTATCAAGGCAAGTTCTCTAACCTTACTCAAATGTTATATTGATCAAGTATCTCTACTCCTCGCAGTTATTCTATGCGATGGATCCCAGTAAGTTAAAAGCATATTCATGAATAATTATTGTCAATTATTCATAGCTGTAATGATATCCATGATTCACTTATGAACTTATTCTTATATTGTGGAATTTTATTCAATTCAGTTATTATTTATTAATATCTCATTATTGGCTGTTATCATACAAGTGTCCCCGCTTGTATGAACTGTTGTACTCATAAAGAACTCTGGAACTAGAAATTCTTTGATATGACAAATCCTGTTACACACTATAAAATTTTGGTATGCGTTCATGATTTAAAGACTGTCTAAGCTATTTGACTCGGCTAGACATAGTTTGAATTTCATTGTTAGATAGTATTGGTTATGATAAAGTCGTCCAACTGAATTGTTTAGTTAGGACTCCAGACTGAGTATGAACAACCCTTAATGGGGAAATTGTTTATGTGCCCAAGGCGAACAGAGTGAATGAATTTATCATTCAAATAGATAGTATTGATCAATACAGGACATAACGGGGCTGATCACCCTACATGTCCGTAAGACCAGAGCGGTTTACAGATGAATTTCTGTTTAACCTTTTTGAGAAAATATAATATGATAATAATAAAAGTTCATGGTCCATTGACCGCTCAGTATTTATAGTCACTACGTCGTTTCAAAATTTTAAACGATTTGATATGTTATTAAGATATGTTTCGAAAGACTTCACAACTATTGATTCGTTGTAGAAGTATACCTCAAAGAAGACATTTACTTCTTTCAACTAAAGTTTATTAACTGCTATTACTTGCTGAGCAATTGAATGCTCATTCTTGCTTTAAATTAAATATTTTCAGCTAAGCGTGATCAACCAGAAGGCTCTGGCAAAAACAAAGGGAAAGGAAAGCTGCAAGAATAAGTTTTATGGTATTGTGTGTAATAGTTAGACTTTATTAAGACAATATTATTTATTATCTATCATGTAATGAATGTTTAAAGGTCGTGTACCTGGGATTAGACAACTCTGATATGTAAATTAAGTTTGTTTATTTATATTATAATTATTCCGCTCAAAGAAATGATATCGTGTAGCACCAAGTTCGGGTTTCAAGTACCTGAATTTGGGGGCGTCACAGGTTGGTATCAGAGCTTTAGGTTAGAAACCATAGGTGGGGGATACCTTAGGCTATAACCTTAAGCTAGATAGAAGCGTTGAAAAATAAATAACTCAAATAGAGTTTAAAGGAGATGAATTAAGGAAATTCATCGTAAAATGAAATAAAAATAACTTATATAAACTATTATTTGTTATGTGCATATATTATGTACTAACCAATATAATTTGTGTATAGATGTCAGGAGGGAAAGGATTAGAAGACTCTCATGTCGTAAAGAAGGAGCAAATCACTTCGCCTGAAAGCAACCAAGATGATATAATCATTTTGGAAAACATAGAACCAGAACCAGAAACGGTGTTATTGACAGATAGTAATTCAGACACTGAAGTTGGAGCTTTCCAAGCATCAACGAAAGTGCAGAATCTAAAAAGCAAGTTGTTATGTTTGGAAAGGTTGTTGAAAGTGGAAAGACTACTAAACAGCCAGTTGCAAAAGGCGTTAATTGAAACAATGGAAGAACAAGATAAGTTGAAGGTTCAAATTGAACAGATGGGAGCCAAGTGCAACAAATCGTGTGCAACTCCAAGCCAGAAAGGTAAAAGAAAAATGAATGACCGTAATTTAGGAAATTCTGATTTTAAGCAAGGGAACTTCAAGAAAGTAGGAACGTGTACGAACTGTAATCGGAAACATGAGGGTGTATGTATGAAAGGACAGAATGTATGCTATAATTGTGGACATGAAGGACATATCTCATCTCATTGCCCTGATCCAAAGCAATGCGTATGTTTTGTCTGTGGGTTGATAGGTCATCAGGCAAAAGTTTGTCCAGGTTCTAGGGAAGGTATAGGGAATGAATAGGATAAGTAAAATAGAATTATATATAGTATGTACAGGTGTGAAATGTATTACTTTTGCATAAGTATCATGATGAATCCCGACATTTGTTGTCATTAAGGGATAGTAACTGACTATGGCAGTCTGTATTGTGTAATGAAAAGTACTATGTACTGTTTGAATATGAATATAAATGTTATGATATTATTATATGTCAAGGTGGTATGTTTATTAAATGACAATTTGTTAATTCAGCAAGCTGAAGTTGGGAATCCAGCAAGCTGAATTGGTCTAAAATTTAGAATTTTATATTCTATCTTTTATGATACCATTAATAATGGTATATGAATGATAAGATAATAACTTTAAGATTTTGTTTAACCAGATAATGCCGCCAAGAAGAGAACCACGAACCCGAAGGGTGGAAGACTTTGTTAACAATGCAGGAGGTCAAGAAAACCCCATGCAAGATTTTGTGAATATATTAGCTGAGGCTATGCAAAATCGAGCACCAGCTGCAGGAAATCCTCCAGGGAATCAATTGGCAAACTTCAAAGACTTCAAGGCAGTAGGACCGCCTGAATTCAAAGGAACGACTGACCCTATAGAAGCCCAAACTTGGGTAAAGGAAATAGAAAAAGCGTTTGTTATTGCTAGGGTAGCGGAGGAGCAAAAGACAGCTTTTGCTACCTACATGTTGAAAGGGGAAGCGAACTTCTGGTGGGAGGCTAATCAAACTCGAGCCGGAACAGAAGTGGTAACATGGACAAGGTTCAAAGAACTGTTCAACGAGAATTACTTCTCTTCCAGTATGCAGGATAGGATGGAGGTTAAATTTCTAGAATTGAAACAAGAACATATGACCGTATCAGAATACGCCGCTAAAGTTTAACGAATTAGCTAGGTTCGCTCCACAAAAAGTGAACACTGAGGCAAGAAAGGCACGAAGGTTCGAACATGGTCTAAAGCCCTGGATCTACAACAAGGTTGCAGTGCTGCAGATTAACTCGTTTGGAACGCTACTGGAAAAGGCTATTATTGCTGAAGGAGCAAGTGAGGCCATGACTCTCTATAACAAGGAAAGGAAGAATAAGGGTAGGATTGAAGGAAAAGTTAAGGTGGAAGGAAATAGTGGAAGTGCAAGTGGAAAAAGAAAGTGGACAAATTTGGGAAATACTGGAAATAGTCAAGAAGGAATAAGGAAGAAGGTGGAACCATGTGGAAATTGTGGAAAGAGTCACTCAGGTGAGTGTCTCAAAGGAAAGTTTGTGTGTTACAAGTGCGGGCAGGAGGGACACATCTCTCCTAATTGTCCCAATTCAAGGAAGAATAGTGGTTGTTTCATCTGCGGATCAACTGATCATATGGCAAGGAATTGTCCGAAAAGAAATGCTGACGGTGGAAATACGAATGCTGGAAAAAGCAGTGAAAAGCTGGCGATCACGTATCCAACTCCGACGAACAAGCCAACTGCGAGGACCTTCAATATGACGGTTCAAGATACGGTAGCAGCCGGGGATGGAATTCCAGGTATTATTCGAATACATTTTAATTTCGTATATATGATTTGCTTATAAATAATAAATCAATTTATTAAGAACTTTTGAAGGAGGAATTTGAGTTCTTTTAGAAATCAAATTTTCGTTTAATCTGATAGACAAGCTTTATGTTGAATAGTTAAAGATCCGTTCGATCGAATCAGATCGAGATCTACTTGTAATGAATATTTATATTATTTACCCTTGTGGGTATAAGTTTTGAAACGGTGATTCCCGGGACGGAATCCTTATAAGGGAGGGTGAATGTAATAACCCAACATTTTTATATAATTAAATAAGAAATTTTACGGATAATTTTTTTTTTATTATCAAAGATAATATGTGAGAATACGTGCAAGGTAAATAATAAGCATATGTGTGATAAATATATAATTATTTATTTCACGAATGATTTTAAATAAATTTTTCAAGAAAGAAATTGTTAATTATTATAAATTATATTATTATAATAAATTAATTTTATAGTAAAAATATTTTACTATTTATTTTTTTCCATGAAAATATGATTGATATATTATTTAAATAACATATGAAATGATTTCTAGAATTATTATAATAATTATTTTATTATATGAATTAATCAAGATTAATTAAGTTAAGTATTTTAACTTAATTAATAATAGGATATAAGGTAAAGTGTCATTATAGATCAAAACCCTAATTTTGGTCTATGTTATGAAATTTCATGGATTAATACAATAATTGTATAATTGTATTTAAAAGGAAAGTGTATTTATGTTATATATAATGAGAATTTATTTTCTTAAGGAATTTGGATATTAAATATAATTAATAATTATATTTGTCTCCGTATATATGTAAGTATGTTAATACAAGTTATGATTATGAATTTTAAATATAATTATGACAATTAACATAATTATATGAATATATGTTAAGAATTTATTTACTTTATTTTATTTAAATATTCAACATAATAATTGATTATGTGTATTTAAATAAAAGTGTGTATATTATGTGATCGTGGATAATGATTAAGAAACCCTAATTCATAATTTGGAAAACCCTAATAATAGCAAGAAACCCTAATTTTTATAAAACTCTAATTTTTTAATAAAAACCCTAATTTTTAAATTAGTGTGTTTTAATTAAATTTTTATTTAATTCCTAGTTAATTTTCCAAACCTTAGTAATTGTTTGGGAAACCTTAAGGGTTAAAACCTAAGGGTTAAACCCTAGAATCATGCACTATGGACAAGAATGCCCTTAAATTATTTTATTATTTACAAAAATACCATTTTTTGAATTATTTTATCAAGTTTGCTTGCAAATCTTTACATAATCTCATGACTCACCATATCTTTGATACACCATGTGTTAAAATCCACTTGAATCAGCCAATTGATGACACCTAGCAAGCATAGATACATTGAATCAAAGATTAGGATTTGTAAAAGAAAGAAAAAGAAAGCTTTTATTTTATTTTTTTTAAACCACAAGCCAAGCTTCTCTTTCTCTCTCTAAGACCCACGAAATTCTCTCTCAAACCTTGTCCCAATATCAACCAGAAACAACCCATAAACATTCAAGGATCAGATTATAAAGAGAGAAAACAAAATTTTTCAAGAAAGGTATAAAACCCTAACTCATGCTAGATCTTTAATTTTTCGATTAGATGTTATGTTTAAGTGTTAGAATATGTTCTATGATATGGGTATTGATGATCTGGGTTGAGAAACAACACTTTCAATGCATCAAAAGGATCGAAATCATGAATTTTTGAAAACTGGAAAAAACTTAAAAAATATTTTGTGGCAGTCAAAGTCGGGGCCTATAGATCTCACCCCGTTCATCATATGTTATGTTTAAGTGTTGATATGTGTTCTATGACATGTTGTTAGTATGATTAAAGTGAAATCATGATCATAGCATGTGTATATTGAAAGTTATTCACGGTCAAAACCCGTTGACCGAGCATGACTTTGAGTTTTCTGGGTAACCCAGAAAACTGAAGAACACTGCCCGGCCGCTACTTTGACCGCTTTGATCTCTTAGTTTTTAGTTTTTTTAAGGGTTAAATTGTGTTTAGCTTGTACTATGACATAAGGACTACAAGTCCAGCGCACCCTAAGGTTTTAAAGATTAACCTACTGGAAATTATAAGGGGTCAAACTAGACTGCTCGCTACTTTGAGAATTCTGGGTAACCCAGAATTTCCCAAACAGCATCTGACCACTTTTTGAAAAAATTAAATCTCTTTATGTGTTGATATCTAGATCATTTAAGTGCTTCAATAGTGTACCTTGGTAGATATACTACAAGGCCCGACGTCTAGATCATCAAAAATATTAACTGATTGAAAGTTATAAGGCCATCAAAAGCGTTGACCGGCATTGACCGGCTGTTTCTGGGCTGCCCAGAAAATGAAGAACAGCCTCTGACAGCTACTTTGATTGCTTATAATTTCTAGTTGGGATGTAGGATGGCCATGAAACGTGGTTGTGGTTGTAGTATTACATCAATACTATAACACTAACCAAATTACCTAACCCAGAAAACATCAAAATCAAAGAATTATAAGTGGTCAAAGTAGGTACCTTGAACACTGAGTTTGAATGTTCTTGAGGCTCAAGAACACCTAAGGCGACACTTTCCGTCGCGATAGCCCTTTAGCGACGGTTTTAAATTAAAATTAATTATATTAATTAAAATAAATAGAAATTAATTATTAAAAATTCATAAAATAATTTTAAAAATTATTTTAAGTTATAAAAATTAACTTTTAATAATTTGAGATATATTTCATTAATAATTTAATTTATTTAAATATTAATAATATTAAATTTATTTAATAATTATATTAAATAAATTACTTAAAAATGATTTTAATATTTTAAAAATCATTTAAAATTATATTAAAGTATTAAAAAATATTTTAAGTTATAATAAATGACTTTTAATATTTTGAGTTAAATTTCATTAATTAATATTAATGATAACTAATTTATTTAATAATTTTATTAAATAAATTAGTTAAAAATGGTTTTAATATTTTAAAAATGATATTAAGGTTCTAAAAAGTATTTTAAGTTATAATAAATAACTTATAATATTTTGATAAGAATTTCAGTACTATATTAATATTAATGATAATAAATTTATTTAATAATTATATTAAATAAATTATTTAAAAATGATTTAAATATTTTATAAATCATTTAAAGGTGAAATAAATGTAATAAAAATATTTTAAGTTATAATAAATAACTTTTAATATTTTGATATGAATAACATTAATATTTTAATATTCATAGTAATTATTTAAAAATGATTTTAATACTATAAAAATCATTTGAAATTGATATTAAGGTTTTAAAAATGTTTTAAGTTATAATAAATAACTTTTAATATTTGGAAATGAAATACATTAATATTTTAATATTAATGATAATTATTTAAAAATGATTTTAATATCTTAAAAAAAAAAAATCATTTAAAGGTAATATTAAGATTTTAAAAATGTTTTAAGGTTATAATAAATAACTTTTAAAGTGTTGACATGAAGTTCATTAATATTTTAAATTATTTAAATATTAATGATAATGAATTATTTAACAATTAAATCAATAAAAATGATATAAGTGTTTGAAAAATCATTATACATGATTTTAATGTTTGGAAAAATATTTCAATTATCTAATATAATATTTAAGTTCTTGAACAAAGTTTCATTAAAAAGAAATTCGTTAATTATCCGATAATGCAATCGGGATGCCGAAACGATACCGAACTTAAACCAAATTGACATAGTTTGACTAGATACTCGTTTTTATGTGTTTTAATGACTGTTATGGATATGTGACAACGTGTTTAAGTTGTATAATGACTGCAAATGAGCAGTATTATGTGTTAAGTTATATTATTCTAATTGAAAGAATAATTCTATTGATGATAGAACCTGATATTAAAGATAACAGATTAAGCTATACTACGTAACAGTAATCAGCTATCAAGGCAAGTTCTCTAACCTTACTCAAATGTTATATTGATCAAGTATCTCTACTCCTCGCAGTTATTCTATGCGATGGATCCCAGTAAGTTAAAAGCATATTCATGAATAATTATTGTCAATTATTCATAGCTGTAATGATATCCATGATTCACTTATGAACTTATTCTTATATTGTGGAATTTTATTCAATTCAGTTATTATTTATTAATATCTCATTATTGGCTGTTATCATACAAGTGTCCCCGCTTGTATGAACTGTTGTACTCATAAAGAACTCTGGAACTAGAAATTCTTTGATATGACAAATCCTGTTACACACTATAAAATTTTGGTATGCGTTCATGATTTAAAGACTGTCTAAGCTATTTGACTCGGCTAGACATAGTTTGAATTTCATTGTTAGATAGTATTGGTTATGATAAAGTCGTCCAACTGAATTGTTTAGTTAGGACTCCAGACTGAGTATGAACAACCCTTAATGGGGAAATTATTTATGTGCCCAAGGCGAACAGAGTGAATGAATTTATCATTCAAATAGATAGTATTGATCAATACAGGACATAACGGGCTGATCACCCTACATGTCCGTAAGACCAGAGCGGTTTACAGATGAATTTCTGTTTAACCTTTTTGAAAATAAAAAAATAAATAAAAGTTCATGGTCCATTGACCGCTCAGTATTTATAGTCACTACGTCGTTTCAAAATTTTAAACGATTTGATATGTTATTAAGATATGTTTCGAAAGACTTCACAACTATTGATTCGTTGTAGAAGTATACCTCAAAGAAGACATTTACTTCTTTCAACTAAAGTTTATTAACTGCTATTACTTGCTGAGCAATTGAATGCTCATTCTTGCTTTAAATTAAATATTTTCAGCTAAGCGTGATCAACCAGAAGGCTCTGACAAAAACAAAGGGAAAGGAAAGCTGCAAGAATAAGTTTTATGGTATTGTGTGTAATAGTTAGACTTTATTAAGACAATATTATTTATTATCTATTATGTAATGAATGTTTAAAGGTCGTGTACCTGGGATTAGACAACTCTGATATGTAAATTAAGTTTGTTTATTTATATTATAATTATTCCGCTCAAAGAAATGATATCGTGTAGCACCAAGTTCGGGTTTCAAGTACCTGAATTTGGGGGCGTCACATTCCCAACACCTATTTCCCTCCATTCTTTGTCAATAAATTCAGCAACAACAAAGAAGAAACAACATCAAAGAATACTAGAAGCATCAAAGAAGAAGAGCAACAAAGAGAAACCACAAGCAGAGAAGAAGAGAAGACCAGAGTAAGGAGAGAGGAAGAGTAATCAGAAGAAAATCATAGCAAGGAGAGAAGAAGAGCAGCAAAGAAGAAACTTACCAATGGCTACCGTGATTTGTCAATGTGGTTTTCCAGCTGCACTTAGGACTGCTAATTCCGACCTAAATCGTGGGAGAAGATTCTTTGCTTGCCAATCCATTGGGGTACTTTTTTCTTCATTCCTTAGCTAGAATTTTTGCTTCAGTGAAATAGGGTTTGTAATTTTTTGTCAAATCTTCATGCTTATTATGATTATTGTAGAATTAATGGATGTGGATTTTTTCGTTGGATTGATCGCCCAATTAAAGGTGGGTTGTTGTCAAGATGCACAACTATAGAAAAGGAAGTTAAGAAGATTAAAAAGTGCTGACATGGTTCATTATGATAATCCATGATTGAATTATGTAAAGCAAAAAATGTAATAGCAGTATATGCTAGAAATTAATGTAATGCAAGAAATGCAATTGTAGTTTGTATATATGCAAGAAATGTAATGAAGACTTTATGTAATGGCAATTACATGAGTTTAATGAAATATTTTGTTTGAAAGATTTGCGTAATGCAAGAAATGTACTGAAGATTTTGTTTAATGAAGAAATGTAATTACATTATGTAATGAAGATTTTGTGAGCCCATACTGATGAGTGGGTTTTACACCTACGAATTGGTTACCTTCTGGGCTTGATTCGTTGCTACTTTGAGTAGTTTTAGTATCATTTTCACTTGTTTTCTTTGTTTGTGTGCAGGAGCAGGTTGTGAGGGCAAAAACAGGTCAAACAGGATGAAAAGGAGAATTTTAGCTCATGTTTGAACAAAGGCGCCGTGGCGCAAATTTTAAGCTATAAAGTGCGCCGGGGCTAATGTGTGCGGGGGCGAAGATTTTAAGCAAGGAATGTGCGTGGGGGTGAAGTACGCAACAGATAACTTAAAGTTTCCTTGTTCGAGTATGATTCTGGGAGATTTTGTGTGGATTGATGGGATGCGATTAGAAAGATAAAAAGAGGCAGAAAAGGGACAAAGGGGTTATTATCATTATCATTAACTGAACCCTAGTTTTTACACTACGGACTGGAGAATTGAAGCGGGGAACTAGCACGGAAGATTCAAAACGAACGTGATAAAGAGCAGCAGATTTCATTACAATTTTTACTCTCTTTCTTCATCATTAATTAAACTTGTATTTAGAATGCTATATTACTTGTGGATGTTGGTTTCTTATTCATCTAGCATGAACTAATTTACTATTTAAGTTTACAATGGATCTTTTTGTGTAACGAAGATTGACATGCTTCTATATTAATTCATTAAGACTATTTTCAGATTTGTCTATTATGGTTTGTGCTTAATTATATAGTTGCCCGATCAACAATTACTCGATAATCTATATGAAATTGAGAGATGAAATATAGGTTGAGATCTGAACATAATAACGTGTGATTGTGATTTTTACAGGATTGTGGGATTCATAATTTATGTTTAGGATAGAGATATACTTACGCATCGCATGTAATCTAATGAGAACTTGTGCTTAAACCCTTTTTAATCATAATTCATATAGAGATATAGTGGGTTAGTTAATTAGGGTGTTCATCTTAATTCTATCAGTTGTGGATTTAAGTTGATATGAATATAATGCATTGAGAGATGGTTATATTTACGTTTGTGTTCTTGTTTAACAATCTGGAATGATTAATTTGAATTAAAAGGAAGTGCGTCGATTTAAGTGAAGCATCAAGTGAAGTTGGAGGCTTAATTCTCCAAATTTTTGATTAAATCTGGTGGTAGTTAGTTGGTTGTTAATTAATTAGTAGTTTTAATAAATTTCACAAACTTGATTATTTGTTTAATAAAATTGAGATAATATAAAATTGGTAGTTGTTAGGATAAATTTCAGTTATTTTCTCCGTGGGAACGATACTCTACTCATGACTATATTACTTGTTGACCACGTATACTTGCGTGTTGTGCGTAACTGGATTTTACTCAACACATACCATAATAATGCACAAGAAAAAGGGAACCCGAGTTTTGCCTTAAAACATGGCCATTTGAGCAACACCTAATAGGCTAATATTGCACCAGCTTAAAACAGAGCCACATGAAACAGAGCTAATACAACATTGAAATAATAGTCTAATGTCTCCAGTTCTAATAACTCAGTTGTGCTAAATAATGTATTCTGCATTTCAAATTGAACAAAAGCTAATACATATGGAACAAAGCTAGAACACCAGAAAGCTGCTAGTATCATCAAATCTAATCCAGCCGGAAAAAGCAATTGTACATTGCTACAAATCTAACACAATCCTAAAATCTAATCTAATCTAAAAGCAACTATAACAAAGCCACAACACCAGAAAGCTGCTAGTAAAGCTGCTAGTATCATAAAAAGTAATCCAACCAAGAAATGCAATTACATTGTGCTTCAAAATTCAACAATACATCTTACACTAGTATGTGAATTTATTGAGAACAACACTTTATATCCTAAACCAAGAACAAGGCCGAAAAGGAATCTCAGAAAAAGAAGTTAACGACCAAGGCTTACAGTGAGTGAGTTTAAAAACTAAAGTATTAGATATCATAATGATCTTTTAGATGCTTCATTCATCTTCACTGCCTACAAAAAGAATATGCAATAAATGGCATACCATTCACTCTTGATACAATCACCTTCCTTAGCTTCTACATCATGTTTTAAAAGGAAACACAAAAAGAAAAAAAAATTAGAATAAAGAACAAAAATTATAGTTACAGTTCACAAAAAATATGATATTTACCTGAGTCCTCAGTTTCCAAATAGAGCCACACGAACCAGACAAACATACAAACACAAATATGCAACACACACACACACCCACACCCATTTTACCTTAATGATTTACCTAATATTTCACCAAGAGAATTAAGTTTTCATTGTTTAGAAACTTATAGTTCAATCACTTCACAATAACATCCAAATAGATCAAGCCTACCAAGCAATCATTGTTTGACAAAAACATAAACAAAAACCAAGCTTACAAAGCTATTACTGTCCCCAAAAACCAAGCTTACACAGCGTACAAAATTTTCACCATAAAACAAAATGCTAATAAACAAAAATAGAGTTCACTGCACATGGTCACTTTCTACTTATTCTTCCCTTTTGATTTTGATGACCCTGCACCATCCTTGTCAGTTTTTTTGATAATTCCTCTCAGGTTGTTGATGGTCACAAATTTCTTCCCTTTTATATTTAAGATTGAAGTACCCCTAAATGTCTCTTGTGTTTGAGACACACCTGCATATAGCCAATTTCTTTCAGGGATTGTGATTCCAGATGGTGGAGCTCTAATTTTAATAATTTTGGCTTCATGTGGAATTAGTGGTGGCCTTAGAATGAATGCAACCTTTGATTTTTCTACATATATAACAAATACAACTTCAATTGTCACACACACACACACACATATATATATATATATATATATATGTATAGGACTGTAAAAATGCATAGATAAATTATTAAGACTTGCTTGAGCTGGGGGTACAGTAGTTATAGCTGGGGTTGAGATAGGTGCAACTACATTTACCATACCGGTTCTGCCTCTTTTCATCTGCACACACAATAGATATCAAAAGGACTAATGATCACACTTCTTATCATATTTGGAAATGAGTTAAAGTAAAATAAATTAAAAATTATTTACTGGGAGTTTTACAGGCCTCTCTTATAGTGGTTCGACCCATGTTTCCTGAGTTGGACCATAAGGCCGAGTCAAATCCAACTCTTCATGCAGTGTACCATCCACACTAGTGTTACTACCTTCCCTAGCTTCTTTGCTTTTAGATGCTTCTCTGTTAGCTTCTTTTCCAGCTTCCCTTTTATGGTGTGTTATTGCATTATGGCCATATTGTCAGCAAACCCTGCACCTCAGTGATTGTTGATGTGATTTTCCTAAATATCCTTGTCGTGGTTCATTTTGACCCATCTTCCTCAATTTTTTTGGCCTACCAAGAAGTTTGTTATACTTCGGTTCAAAAATAGGTGGCATATTAGGCCTCTTAGACTCCCACATGTTGCTTGAGGTTGTTGGAAATATGGAATTTTCATAAACCTTCTTGTAAGTACTGATAGGGTAAAGATCATTTACATAATCTAGAGGATCCAAACCTTTGTAATACATATAAGAAATAACATGCTTGCAAGGGATCCCTGTGATGTCCCACTTTCTACAATTGCAAGAAAAATCTTCCAAATCAACAACATATTTCTCCCCTGATGTTGTCCTAACTTGAAACCTAAACTCATCAGATGGCTCAGGTATGCATTCTCCAGCCATTTTTTAGAGTCCTCTAGTCTCTTTAGTGCACTGGGTGTTATTTTTCCCCACCATTTGCTACATAAATTTCTCATAAAGTGACACCTATTCATCAGTAATTCTCTAATATCTTCAAGCATTGAAAAGATGTGTTTCTCCCTTGCTAACTTAATTCTTCCATTGAAACTTTCCACCAAATTATTAGTCAATATGTCACACTCTGTGTGCTTCAGGATATGCTTTCCTTAGTTCCTCCAATGCTTCATTAAATTTCCCAACATTTGTTGCAAAATTGGCATGCAAATGCTACCAACAGAACCTATTCTCAGCATTTGGAATCAACTCTGTAATTGCCTTAATTAATCCCTTTTGCTTGTCTGACATAATGGTCCAACCATGGTCGTTTACAATCTCAACATCCGCAATGATGAATTCAATAAACCACTTCCAAGTCTCATAGTTTTCTGCCTCAACAATAATATAAGCAACTGGATAGAAATTATTGTTTCCATTAATCCCAACTGTATTCAATAGAACTCCACCATTTGTGCTTTTGAGATATGTACCATCCAACCCAATGACTGGTCTACAGTGTTTGAAGCCTTCCTTGAGACCACCTAAACAACAATAAAATCTTTGGAACACAGGTTTGCCTTCTAAAAATGACACATCTTCACATTTTATCTCCACTGTAGAACCATGATTCAGCCTTCTTAATTCAGCTTGATAGTGCCACAACTTGTTGTATTGTTCTCTTAAATCACCATCAATGGATGTCACTGCAATTTTCCTTGCCCTATAGGCTTGAGCCTCAGTTATTTTGATAGTATAATTATTCCATACTTTATCACAAAATATAGTTGCAGGCATCTTAGGATTGATCTTGAAATCATTTACATACCTCTCTGCTAGCCATCTTGAATTCACACTATGAATCTTAAACTCCCTGCCACATGTGTGCTCTTTTAGAGAGTATATTTTTACTTACAAAGTATCTTCCTTTTGCATTTTAGAAGCATATATTTTCCACCCACATGAGTCATCATTGCATGCAAAGCCCACCTTGTCACATTCATTTCTATACCTCTACAATACCTTGCTATGGTTCACAGAGTGTGCTATCACAACCTTCTT
This sequence comes from Panax stipuleanatus, assembly GCA_020205555.1. Classification (NCBI taxonomy): domain Eukaryota; kingdom Viridiplantae; phylum Streptophyta; class Magnoliopsida; order Apiales; family Araliaceae; genus Panax; species Panax stipuleanatus. The sequence goes on from JAINUT010002600.1 coordinate 31,016, forward strand.
GAAGATTTTGTTATCTCTGAAGAGCATTCCTTTTTCAAATTGTGGGTCATTCATTTGAGTCTTTGGATTAAACATTGGCCAACTTGGGGTTTCATCATCTTGACTTCTCATAAGAGGAGACATATCATATATCAGTCATTAGATCAACATCATGATCAAATGTAGTAGAGGATACAATCAGTTTCTCTTTATCATCTGTTTTTGACCCTTTCTCATTTGCTGTAACACCTACCACTACTGCTTCTTTTGCAAATAACTCAACCTCAGGATCAACATAATTGTCAAACTCCACATCATCTTCTTCATATCCACTATCATCAACTGGTTCAAAATGAGAATCATCATAATCAATATCACTAAATTCCTCGACAGCTTGATGCATAGGATACTCACTGGCTTTCCAACTAGTTCCAAGTGGGTCTACAACACTCAAAATAATTTCCAAATCCACTCCTTGAAGGATAAAAGGCTTAATACCTTTCACTGCCTCATTGTTTTTCAATTCCCTAAAACTTTCATCAGGTATATATTGTGAAAAAATTTAAGATCACCTGCAAGCCCCAACTCCATCCCCATTTTACGTAACTCCAACAGACTCATCTCTTTCCATTCAACATAATCAAAATATCTGAACTTCCCATTATGATAGGAATGTTTACTGAACATTCCATTATACATCAGTTTTATAGTAAATACAGTATCCTCTTCAGTTAGTTTTGGAAAAAAAACAAAACACAGTGATCACAAGCAGCAACAATTTTCAAATTTTATGATACTTTAAAAAAAATAGAGTACCTATGGATATGTATATACTATACATATATGTATGTAAATCTGACAAAATTGGCACAAGCCCGCGGGTCGGCATGCCCGCTACGGGCCGGGCTTTGGGCTCCACATTTCTAGCCCTGTAAAATCTGGGCCGTTTTGGCTCAGCCCGTTTGGGCCAAGCCTAGAAATGTGACAAAATTTAGGCATAAATCAGTCCAGGCTCGCGGGCCGGGCTTCATTTTTTTAGCTCATCAAAAACTTGGGCCATTTTGGCCCGACCCGTCGATGGCCCGGCATGTTTGGGCCAAACCCGCCCATTTGCCAGGTCTATATGTATGTGTGTGTGCTCGTGTTGGTGTGTCTGGAATATATATATATATATATATATATATATATATATATATATAGCTGTGTAGTACACAGTCGCCTATGGCAGTGATTTTTTTGGTAGGCGACTGTACATGTAATACACAGTTGTGTATATACATATAGCTCTATATATATATATATATATATACATACATACATACATATCACACTGCAAATGATACTATCATGCACAAATATACAATTATTGTGATTATAGAGGAATACACAAGCAACAACAAATTTTAAAGCTTCATTATATTTCACAAAAACAGAGTACGCATGGCTCTGTTTGTATATACTAAACATATATGTATGTGTGTGTTCGTGTGGATGTGTGTGGAATATATATATATATATATGTATATATATAAACACTACAAATGACACTATAATGAACAAATATACAATTTTTGTGTGATTATAGAAGAATACACCATTAAAATACACTTTACACATAAAGCAAGATACAAAACTTTTACGCTATGCAACTAGAAATTGTACAACATACCTGCATATAAAGGGGTTCCTAAGTCGTCAAACACTTCCAATCTCGAGGCCCACATGCTATTGATCTATAGAAATGATTTTGTCCCAATCGATCGAAAAAATTTGAAGGTACAGTTCGGTAAGGCTGAAAAGGAAGGGAAAAATGAAAGTGAAAGTGAGAAAGTCTTCTAAATGGTTTATACCGTATATACGGTAGTGTTTACCTCTTTTTTTAAAATTAAGTCAAACCGTATATTTATACGGTCAAGTGGTATTAAATACGCATGACCCGAATGGATTCTTGGTCGGGTCAGGTTTTTCGGGATTCTAAAATTAGGGGCTAAATTGTATCAAATTAGATATTTGATGTAGTCAAGTGTAAGCCCAAATTCCTTGAGTGCCTAATCATGAATTTGATGGTACTTCATGTAGTAAAGTGTATTAGACCTTTCAAATATTTAAAGGAATTACATTACATAAGCTTGGATACCACATTTTTAATTTTATTTTTTTTGTTGAAATAAACGTTCTCATCTAGGACATAAACTTTTATTCATCTGCAGATTCTTTTACAATTAAAGGCTTGATGGAATTCATTAATCCAATATGTAGGAAAAAGTATATTATCTGACTGAGCTAAAGCTGTTTAGTTCATGAGCTACTTGATTGCTTTCTCTCGGCACGAAATTGAAAATCACATTTTAAAATCGCTGACAAAGCAGAAGACATGCTTCCAAGACTGTATCCAAATCTGATTCCTCAACAATCTCCTTATATAGACGTGTTAAAGAGATCTATCTCAATAGCAAATTTAATAGCTTGACGAGTAACAATTGCTTCAGTACATACAACCTGTAAATTTCCGACGAATCTGTCTACTCCAGATCCTAAAACAGGCCCATGTTCATCTCGAATAACAAAACCAATTCCGCAAAACCATTAAGTTTCACGAGACATGTAACATTAATATATACTCCCTCCATAAGATAAATTTCTCTCATTTCTCTTTCATGTTTTCCATCTTCCTCTAATTTTCTTAAACTAAATAATAATTTAATTTATAGTATATCTTTAAAAATTGTGGACAAAGAAATTGTATCTTATTAGGGTTAAGGTTTCGTGTTGCTTGAGGATGACAGAAATTCACGAAGAGTACAAAATTGATTGATTGATTGAAGAGGGAGCAGAACAGGTGAACAATTACTCTAGTGACACGTGACAGAACTCTTAGAATTCGAAAATCTTGTTAGGGTAGCAAGGGTTCAGAGTGCCTTCTTGAGTGCTTCGGGTTGAAGAACTCATAGAATCCGAAAATCTTATTAGGGTAACAGGGATTCAGAGAGCTTTCTTGAGTGCTTCGGGTTGAGAGAGAATGTTCAAGTCCTCCAATTTTCCAAGAGTCTAAGCCCAAAGTCCAAAGAGAGGTCCCCCACCTCCATAAATGGAAGGAGGTATTTATAGAGTTTCCTGGAAAGTAGTCACATGCCAGACACATGTCTTTAGAGAAATTTTAGAAATACCCGTTAGTTATTAAAATAATACACAGATCGTCCTGTCCTTCTAGCCATCAATTCAATCTCTCAATCAATTCTCAAAATGAGTCGCCTCCACGAGTCTTCTCGGGACACGTGGAGGCTTCTCTCGGGTCTAATACCTTTATTTTCGGCTTTTCCGTCTTCATTTAATTAGATCATGTGAACCTTAATTAATTTGTACATTTAATTCAAATAGTTCACGTGAATCCTAATTTGCACTTTGGTCCACAAAAATTAAAAAAATCAAGCATTTATGAACAAATTTGTGATTAATAAAAGCCTAATAAGAATCAAGAGGGTGTGTGCATATATAATGTTACTATTGATTAGATTTTATTGTTATTAAATGTACTCTCATTTTTAAAATTAGATATACATTTCTAAAACAATAATTTTAAAACAAAATTTTACTTACCCAAAGATATTCCTAATATTTGCTAAAATTGTAGCACTAGTGGTGTTGTACAAAAAAAAGTAGTAGTGGCACGATTATGCTTAATCCACACCATAAGGTTTGTATCTTTCTATTTTTAGAAATATACATTAAATTTTGAAACGACTAAAAAGTAAAATATATCTCTAATTTTCTAACGGAGGGATTATTGTTGTCTTTGGTTCCCATTCCTTAGCTATGATGGAATGGAATGACAATAAAATAGAATAAACTATAGGAATGGAATGAGAATGGTCATTCTCCTTTTTATGTTTGGTTTATTCATTCAATTCCTTTAAGAATCGAATAAATATTCATTATGTAGGAAACTGTTTACTTAAATTTAGAAAGTAAAATTGGTAAAATTCTAGAGAAAGTAAGTACTGAAAAAATTTAGAGAGAGAGAAGTTTAAGATTTTTAGAAAGAAAACGTGAAAAAAATTTAGAGTGAGAAGAAGAAAATTTTTAGAGAGAAAAAGTTTAGGATTATTAAAAAGAGAATGTGGGAAAAAATTAGAGAGAAAAAGTAAAAAAATTGAGAGAGCGACAAAATTCTACAAAGAGAAGCTAAGCGAAAAAATTCTAAAGATAGAAAGCAAAAAATTTAAGAGAGAGAAGGTGAAAATTTCCTAGAGAGTGAAAGTGAGAAATTCTAGAGTGAAAAAAAACTTAGAGAAAGAAAGTAAAAAAATTTTAGGGAGAGAAAGTATGTGACGCCCCCAAATCCGGGTCCCCAGAACCTCGGACCTGGTACGTTACGATACGACATTTCTATAACTATTGCGGAAGATATAAACATAAATTGTTTATACAATAACCTTTACACCTAATTCCCAAGGTCTGAAACCTTAACTTAATATCTGAATTCAATATCTTATCCGATATACAATGTCATTTGCATATAATACTATTACAAGTTTTATCTGTACGATAAACCATTGCTGGAACTGTCTTTGACTTTTCTTGTATCCGACGTATTCATCTTAATCTGCAATGTTTATCATGATATAGCAAGGGTGAGCAACAAGTTTGCCCAACAAGTTTAATTTCAAGAAAAGATATATCATGATTGAAAAGAATGAACAATAAGCTAGCTGACTTTCAACAATATAACAATTGTGAATTAGCATGAATAAATTTTCATAACTGAACGATCGAGACAATAAAAATGAATGGTCAATAATGAACATGAATAAATCAACTGGACCAAATGGTAATGAAGGTGATCAGCCTTTCATACCTGATGAACACATGCAATATGCACAACGTGCGAATTAATAATTCATAGACGTGATGTAATCAACAAGGATTAACCACTAGCATAATTGAAGAATCATAACTCAAGGTTGAGTTAAAGAAAACTTGCCTTTATTGCCGACTACTGCTACGCAGTCTATTTAGCTTCATCTGAAGACCTAATATTAATAATACCGATTACGCCTAATTCCCCTGTTCGACAAAAGGCCCTTTTGGATATAATAATTGCATTGTAGCGGGTATAGTTTTGTCTAAGCCATTTCGTTTCTTTTTGTCCAAGTTGCTTTTCTTTTTGTCTAACTCACTTCCTTTCAAAAAAGGTAGGCATACGACGTACAAAAAGTTCACGCCCATAGAGAAAATTTATGTCTCAACGAATCACATTAGAATAATATCATCGCAATAACTATTGCTAATTACAGTTATAAAATAACCTAAACACATTATCACATAATCCTATCGGTCAACAGAACACATAAGACCTAGTATCAAGTCAAACTATTTCAGTCTGAGTTGAGTTCGGTAATATTTCGATCTTCCGATTGCCTAATCGGATAATTATCGAGCCTAATATCAATAGGACTCTACCTAAACGCTTTAATACCAACTTAGATACTTTATTATTCAGTCAAAATATTTTTCACAAACTCATCATAATTTTCAAATATTTATAATGATTTTTCAATCATTAATATCATTTTTATATGATTTAAATATCACATAATTCCATTATCATTAATATTTATTTAATTTCAAATATTAATGAAATTCATGTCATAATATTATTTATAATATCTCAAAGTATTTTTAATACCTTAATATCACTTTTAAATGATTTTAAAATATTTAAAACCATTATTAAATAACTGCCATTAATATTAAAATATTAATGTATTTCATGGCAAAATATCAAAAGTTATATTTTATAACTTAAAATATGCTTATAACCTTTAAATCATTTTTATATGATTTTTAAATCATTAGAACTATTTTTTCATAATTTATTTAATATATTTATTAAATAAATTTATTATCATAATATTATTCTATACCTTCATTTGATTACTATGTAATATTAATTAAATAGTAATTCATTAATTACCTTTAGTTATTATTTAAATAATAGCCAAGTAGATCTATTCATTATTTAATGTTAATTAGATAATGAATAATCAAATTATTGTTTGTCTTTAATAATAATTAATTAATTACTTATTATGTGTCTTTAATTATTATTTAATATTAAATAATAATTAATTAAATAATTATCCTTGAATAGTAAATAATTATTTTATTTACTTCATTAATCTTTAATTATTACTTATTATTATTTAAAGAATAATTAATTAACATTTGTCCTTATTTATTATTTAATAATAAATAATTAATTCATTTCATAAATCTTTAATCATTCTTTCTTATTAAAGTTAAGAATAATGAATTATTACTTGTCCTTATTTATTATTTAATATTAAAATAATAAATAATTATACACTTTTATGTTAATGTAAGTAAGTAATCACATAATCTTACTTAAACATTCTTTAATCATTATTTAATATTAATTAAATAATAATTAATCACTTGTTTAACTCTAATTATTATTTAATCTTAATTAAATAATAAGTAGTTACTTTATTAACACTAACTTTACTTAATTATCATTTAATATCACTTAAATAATAATTAAATAGTTAATTATATTTAGCTTTAGATGTAATTAGATTACTAACCAATTAGTGGCTTTAAAATCATTTATTAACATTGTTCATTTAATTACAATTCTGTCATTCTCGCCCAAATTTTCAGATTCGTGGTCCTTTACGGAAACGCTTGTAACACAAAATTTACAACTCGGAATTAAGTTCCGTCAGAGGCGTTGGATTCGTAACTTCTTAAGCTACAGTCTTCATTTATCAAACACTCAATTTGGAGTTGTTTTGAGTTCGGAAATTTGGACCGAATTAGCTGATAAATTTTGGTTTTTCCAGCTTGACCCTCTTGTACTAAAACAATCATAACTTAGTCATTTCAAAACGTTTTTGAGCGATTCTTGAGCCCACGCGAAGCTAACTTCCGGGACTACAACTTCTGTTTTTGGATCATCTTCAAATTCCAAGCACAAAATTCCAGAAATTTCGTGGAAGGGGACTGAACCGAAATGGTTTCCCAGTTTTGACTCGGCTACTTTAAAATGGCATAACTCTTTGCTCCGAAGTCGGAATTAGTCCGTTTCAGAGTCTATGGAAAGCTTATTCAGTGTACTATAACATACCAAAAGCCCAAAATTTTCTGAATAGTCTAGTTAATTACGAAATTTCCTTTTTGTGGCAGCAGTATACTAATTTTTCTAAGTTTTTCCATCAAGGATGTGTTTTACTAAAAATTCCATAACTTATTCCTCCCACAACATTTTTGGGTCATTCAAAAGGGATTTAGTCTGTAACTCATGTATCTAGCATGTCAAGAAAACAAATCTCAAATACGACATATAGGTTTCAAGATTAACGTGCTTTATCACACTAGTAAATTACACTTTTCATAAAATTCAACTTACTTCATTTCTTGCAACTTTTCCATACCAAATCATGCAAATCCATCATAATCACATACTAAACTCAAGATCTAGTATATTAACATGATTTTAAATATTTACCATATGATCCCCAAAGATCTAGCATCAAAATAACTATAGCATACATGAATAAGATTTTTCTTAACTATTTTGGTACAAAACTTGATTTTCTTATTTTGGATCTAACTTTTGTTTTCAAAAATACTTTGATTCACATGTAATACACTAATACTCATGTAGATCATAAGTTTTCAAAGATCTAACATAAAACTTCTTGTTCCAACAAAATAAAGTGAACTAGAGTTAGAAAATTTCTAGAAAACTTACCTAGTTTTGCTTGTTATCCTTCTTGATCTTCAAAGTAGCTTAGATAATTAGAAAGTATGAAGATCTAGGACTCCCTTACCCTTCCTTGTTGCTGTCGAAAATGGGTACTTTCTATATATTTTTGTTCTTTTAGCAACTAGAAGCTTGTGAGTAGAAATGAGAGTAAAGTGTAGTAACTTTTTGATTTTTGTTACTAATGTTAGCAAGTATTCAATGTATGCAAATAACCCACATGTTGCTTGCTCTAGTAACCATAAGTGTTGTATTAGTTTGCTACTTGACACATAGAAGAGTTGTTGAGGTTTGGTAGATTTAATCTAATATATTAGATAAGCTAGCAAAATAAATTTTCTTCTTCCCTTTCTACCCCCACATGGCCGGATAACTAGACCTTTCCTTTGCCATTTTTGATTTTTTTTTTATTTGCCAACTAATGCTTTAATAAATGACCATAATGCCCCTCTTCAAGTGGGCTAAGATTGGGCCACTCATTTAATTCTTTTGGGCTTTCAATTTAATTATTTGGGCTATGTAAACTAACATGACCCAAAACCTAAATTTTATTTTACCCTAATTAGTTACTTAGGGTTTCTATTCCATTCAATTTGAAAATTAAATGATTGTTCATGTACATCTAATTTTATAACCCAATAAATTAAGATAATAAAATAAATTTCTTCCTTCTCAAAATTTTTATCATTCTCATTTAATTTCTTTACATTGCTAAAAATTCAAATCAAACCACATAGGTTCCTTAAAATTTTTAGTTAATCCTCTATTTTCAATTTAGGTTTTATTCTTTAACCTTTAATTTAATCATTTAAGATTTTATTAATCTTATAACTTTTCGGGTTGTCACAAAGTAGAAATTTAAAATATATTTATAAGCAGTGGCGGAATCAGGACAATATTTGAGGGGGGTCAAAATACATTAGTAAAAAAATTATTTATTGACGCTTGAACTGCTGCTTTCGGCTATACGACTGAGAGGAGGCAACTGTATCCTGCGACTCTGCATAGTTTGAAAACGTCTCAAAATTTTTTCGTTTTCAATTGTTGAAAAAATAACCTTCTCAATATAAATTACTAGACTGTCATTCATCCACTCGTCTCCCATGTTATTATGCAAGTCAGTCTTGACAATTTTCATCGCAGAGAATACTCTTTCAACAATAGCAGTCGCAACTGGTAAAACCAAAGCCAACTCGATCAATCGATATACCAATGTAAAAGTCATATTTCTTCTTGTTTCAATCAACTTCTTAGCAAGACTTCCCAAATCTTCGATCCCAAAAAATTGATTATCGCATCGCACATCATAAATGTAATTAACAAGTTGATCCCCAAGTATCATGCGATCAGTCAATGAGAAATCTTCTGGATAAAGCTCAGTAAGACGGAGTAACTTATTTTTGTCAAATTTAGAGAATGAATCACTTGGATCAAGGCATGATATGCATAAAAGTAACTCTGTGCTTGCTTCTGAAAAATGATTGTTCATCTCTTGAACAATTGAACCAACAACCTATATTGTAATAATGAAAAATCAACAAAAAAAGATAAATTCTTGGATAGGAATAATGAAAAAAGATTTAATTATAGAGATTATACTTATACCTGACAAAAAATCTCAACACGATAATGATGAAAATTAGTAATAATTTATCCATTGCGCCTGCTACGACCGCGGGATCTCATGTTGTCTTCCATATTAATTATTGGGATCATGTTTTTCTCGCAAAAAATATTGACTTCCTTCAAAAATTTCTCCCATTCCGCCTCCCTAAAATCTTGTAGTCGAGCTTTCATTACCCCAATCAATCTCACATCATGTACAATGTTTTGATCTTTTTGTTGTAAGGCAAGTGACAAATCATTTGTGATTCCCAATAAATATTTCATCAAATGCATCACAAATACAAATTCATAATTCTCCATCTTATCAATCAAACTTATGGCTATACCGCTATTAGCATCAGAAGCACCATCATCATGCACATTTTCAAGCACTTGTAATACGGAAGTCCACATAGACATAAGACGGATTATATAGTTATGTAATGTGACCCCCAACAAGTATCTCCTGGTCGTCTTAAACTCATTTCTTGATTTTTTTCGTTTATCGCTAACTATCTCTCCCTTTTCCAAACACTCTACAATCTTATCATGTTCAAGCTGTCTAAGTTTATGTTTCCTTTTACATGATGCTCCAGCCACATTCACAATCAAAGTAACATATTGAAAAAAATCACTCACAATACGGTTGCTCTTGGCAGCAGCAGCAACAACTAATTGGAGTTGGTGAGAAAAACAATGGATATACCTTGCATATGAATTTTATTTTAAAATAAGAGCCTTCAATCCATTGAACTCGCCTCACATATTTGAAGCCCCATCATATCCTTACCTCTCAATCTCGATAATGACAATTTATGTTTTGCAAACAATTCATCAATAGAATTCTTCAAAGAAATAGATGAAGTGTCAAGCACATGTACCACACCAAGAAACCTTTCAATCACATCTCCATGGTTGTTTACAAATCTCAAAACAACTCCCATTTGCTCCTTTATTGAAACATCTCGAGACTCATCAACCATAATAGAAAAGATGTTGTCCCCAATATCATTGATGATGGCAAGCGTAGTTTCCACAGCACAAGCACTTACTAGTTCTTTTTGAATTTTTGGAGAAGTCATTTGATTGTTTCCAGGAGCATTCTCATTAACTACCTTGCCTACCTCTTCATTTCGTAGGCTATACCACCCAAAAAAATCAAGAAAATTTCCCTTCTTTGATGAAGTTGATGACTCATCATGTCCACGAAAAGGCAAACCTTGCTTCAAAAGAAGGCGTGTGACATCCAAAGCCGCCGTTAAACGGGTGCGATAAGCATCCTCCATCTCTTGCCCGTGTGCTAGTAGTATATGTAACACACTCTGCCTTTGATTTTGAAAACCTTGAAGTCGTATTCTAGCATCATTATGAACACTATTCGAAGCACCCACGTGTTCTTGAAATTTTTCCATTGCCTTTTTCCAGTTGCTGAACCCTTTTTTTGTAAAAGCATCTACCCTGTTTGAATTGCTAAATAGATAGCAACAAAAGCAAAAGGCCGCATAATTTAAAACGCTATACTCCAACCACTCAAAATGTTTAAACCAAGTGGGCCAAAAGCTTCTCTTTACATTAGAAAAGAATGTTTGGGGATAATTATGGGCAATTGGTTGACATGGACCTCTAGTCAAATACTCTCTTCGAACTTGATCTCTAATCACAATATCAAAGTCTTCAATTGATTTACATAACACCGGATCACTAACAATATCATTCAGATTGAACTCCACACGCGATTTTTTTTATACCACCACTTGCTTCGGAACTTGGTAATTGACTATTAGAAGAATCAACAGTTCTTGGTCGCCTAATCAAGTATTTATCCATAATCTTGAATAAATAAAAACATCAATTACTAATCAATTACCAAATCATAAATATACCATCATTATATCAGCAATATACCATCATTATACCATAAATAATTAAATATACTGCGACAACCCAAAAATTTGGACAATTATTAAAATTTTAAATGATAGATTAAAGGTTAAATAATAGACCTAGACAGAAAATAAGTGTATGGATTTGACATTATTATGAAGGATTTTTATGGATTTAAAAATTTTTGGTGAAGACTTACAAGGTTAAGTGTATAAGTGTATATGTTTTGTGTACAGTAATTGTATATGTGTACAGTATGTGGTTAAGGGTCAAGGGTTGATCAGATAATTATATCAGTGACCAACCCTAAAGATATATTAAGAACATCAATGTACAATTAAAAACCCTAACGATTTATTAGGAAACCTTAATACAATTAGGAACCCCTAATTTTTAATTTAGAAAGCTAAATTTTCTATTTAAAACCCTAATTAGAAAATTCTAGAATTAAATTTGTAAAATCTAAGGGTTAAACCCTAAGGGTTGAAACCTAAGGGTAAGTTAAATGACAAGAATGCCTTTAAAATTGTAAGGCAATTGACCAAAATGCCCTTTTTCACATTATTTAATAGGTGGAGTGTAGATCTTGCCAAGATATTGGTTGTTTACTAACCCTAAGATATGCCATGTGCCTTAAATCTATCCCAAATCTGATATATTGTGCCACCTTGCAATACAAATACAATGAATCAAAGATTTATAACTTAAAAAGTAAGTAAAATAACTTACTTTATTTTTCAAAGTTATCCAAGCCATTCTCTCTCTAAAATTTCGAAATGGAGAGTGAAAGGGAGTGAGAAGTTAAGATAATATCAGTTCATAGCCTTCCAATAACAGATTCAAGGATCAGAAATCAAAAATCAAAGCATAAAGGTATAAACCCTAACTCATGCTAGATCTTTAAGATCTCTGTGAATTTTATGTTTTGTTGTTTAATTATATGTTATGTGATGATATTTAGTGATCTGGGTTGTTATATCATGGACCCCTAACATCTAAGTGCATGAAAATAGGATTTTAGCAACTGTCCAAGAACCCTAAAAATATGGCCTGACAGCCATATGTCAGGGCCCATAGATCTTTACCTGTTAGTTTTTTGTTGTGTTTTAAGTTATAAACTTGTTCTATGCCATGAGAAGAGTAGACTGGAAGTGGAATCAAGTTCATACCATGTCTAGATCTCAAGATATAGGTGGTCAAACATGGTTGACCAACCATGAGAGACTGATTCTGGGCAGCCCAGATTTCCCAGGAAGCCTCTGACAAGATTTTCAAAGCCTTAGATCTTGTTGTGTTTAAGTTTTTATGTCATTTTGTTGTATTTATGTTGTAGAATGACATGTAGGCTACACAATCATACATTTATATCACCCAGAACATGCATATAATCAAAGATATGGGTGGTCAAACTAGGGTTGACCACCAGCCTTATGAATTTCTGGAAAACCCAGATATGCTCAAGAACAAGTTTTCTGACATGGTTTGACCATGCCAGATCTTGTTCATGTGATGTTTTTAGATGTATATAGTGTGTGATATATGTTCCTTGACATCAATACTACATGTTTGAACCTTTAGGACACACTGAGAAAACCAAGAACTCAAGATTCAAGGCTTGGAAAGTAGGACCCAGCAACTGTTCTTCATTTCTGGAAAACCCAGAAATGAAGAACAGCTCTGACAAGTTTTTCTGGAGCTTAGATCTTTCTGATTTGATATGTTTTGGCCATGAACTTAGTATGCAGTTGTAGTATTACACTTATAATACATGCTTAACACCATTATCGTCCCAGATAACATCAAGAACATTAAATTTGAAGTGGTCAAACTAGTAACCTTGTGACTGCCTTTGAAGGTTCTGACATGCTCAAGAACACCTATAGCGACAGTTTTGTCGCTATAGGCACCCTTTAGCGACAGTTTAATTATAAAATTAATTATTTTATTAAATAATTAGAGAAAATAGTTTTTAATTATTAAAAATTCATAATAAATTCCTAAAAATTATTTTAAAGCCTAAAAATGGGTTTTTAATAATTTTGAATATATTTCAATAATATTTAATATTTTTTTTAATGGTATTTAATTTATTTAATTATAATATTAAATAAATTAGTTAAAAATGATTTTAATACTTGAAAAATCATTTAAAAATATATTATGGTATAAGAAAAATATTTTAAGTTATTTTTAATGACTTTTAATATTTTGTGATGAATTTAATTAATAAATTAATATTGGCAGTGATTGATTTATTTAATAATTATATTAAATAAATTATGGAAAAATAGAATTAATATTTTAAAAATCATATAAAAATGATTTAAAGGTTATAAAAATTATTTTAAGTTATAAAATATAACTTTTGATATTTTGTCAATAAATACATTAATATTTTAATATTAATGGCAGTTATTTAATAATGATTTTAATTACTTTAAAATCATTTAAAAGCAATAATAAAGTATTAAAAATACTTTGAGATATTATAAATATATCATAATATTATGACATATATTTCATTAGTATTTAATATTAAATAAATATTAATGATAAATTGTGGTATTTAAATCATATAAATATGATATTGATGATTGAAAAATCTTAATAAATGATAATAATTATTCAAAAATTATTACAAGACTTTGAAAATTATTTTGACTGATAAATAAATTATCTAAGATAATTGTGAACCAGTTTAAGTAGAGTCTTATTGATAATAGGCTCGATAAATATCCGATTAAGAAATCGGGATGTCAAAATAGTACTGAACTCAACTCAGACTGAAATAGTTTAACTTGATACTAGGTCTTATGTGTTCTGTTGACCAATAGGATTATGTGATAATGTGTTTAGGTTATTTTATAACTGTAATTAGCAATAGTTATTGCGATGATATTATTCTAATTGGGAGATCGATATTATCAATATTAGGTCTTCAAATGAAGCTAACTAGATTGCGTAGCAGTAGTCGGCGATAAAGGCAAGTTTTCTTTAACTCAACCTTGAGTTATGATTCTTCAATTATGCTAGTGGTTAATCCTTGTTGATTACATCACGTCCATGAATTATTGATTCGCACGTTGTGCATATTGCATGTGTTCATCAGGTATGAAAGGCTGATCACCTTCATTACCATTTGGTCCAGTTGATTTATTCATGTTCATTATTGACCATTCATTTTTATTGTCTCGGTCGTTCAGTTATGAAAATTTATTCATGCTATTTCACAATTGTTATATTGTTGAAAGTCGGCTTGCTTATTGTTCATTCCTTTCAATCATGATATATCTTTTTTGTACTTAAACTTGCTGGGCAAACTTGTTGCTCACCCTTGCTATATCATGATAAACATTGCAGATTTAAACGAATACTTCAGATACAGGCGAAGGCGTATGACATTGTATGTTGTATAGGATATTGAATACAGGTATTAAGTTAAGGTTTCAGACCTTGGGAATTAGGTGTAAAGGTTATTGTATAAACAATTTATGTTTATATCTTCCGCAATACTTATAGAAATGATGTATCGTAACGTACCAGGTCCGAGGTTCTGGGGACCCGGATTTGGGAGCGTCACAGTTGGTATCAAAGCTGTAGGTTATAAACCTTAGGTAAGGTTACCTTAGGCTATAACCACAGAGATAAGGAATATGAATAAACTCAAATAGAATTTAAGTTCTACGCGATGAATTTGGGCAAGGTATTGGTAAGTCAATAAGATTCAAAGAAGAATCTTGACAAGTTATAAAATTTAGAGTTACCCAACTCTGATGATAAAGATAAACTCTAGTAATGAATAAAAAGGAAAAGAAGATCGTAAAATAAAACGATCATAACATAGAAAATAGTCGTAATATAATACGATTATAATATCAGATTACAACGTGATCTGATGAGGTCATAGGAAGACAAATGATCAATCGTTTGATTGAAAACTTTATAGCAGAATTGCTATACGAATATGGTACTATGAAATAGTACGAGTTAAACTCAGGAAAGAGTTGTGAATTGTAGATACGGATTAAATAAAATTCGTATCTAGTAAAGAAAGAACTAGGAATAGGTGGGATTTCAATTGAGGACTCATGTTAGCAGCTAAGTTGTATGATTCTTTGTATGGGCGGGGAATTTATGCTTGGTTTTAGGACCGCTTAGCTTCCTATTTGATTAGTGGCTGAGTTGACCAATTCTTTGTATGGGCAGGGGATTGTGTTTGGTTCGACAACCACTTAGCTTGTTATATTGATAATCATTGAAAAATTGGTGTCGCGCTATTCGCTATATGTATGTTGAGAAGGTGATTCTTTTCTCATGTGTATAACGGATAGGTAGAAAATATAAGATTAGGTGCGAGTTCTTTTAACTCACACTTATGGTAAGTTCGTGACTCATAATCGTATGATGGAACCCCTCAGCGAATGGACGATTTTGGTCTGACTAGGATAAGTTCCTAAACTCGTATGATTGTGAAAAGTTCCTGAACTCATAACGTGTGGCATGTTTTATGAACTGTACTGGGATATAGAATTGTGTGAACGGTGAATTGAGGATCATAGAAATAGATAGATTTATTAAGCAATTGATCATTAGAAAGTGAAGTTGATGGTGGAAGCATATGTATTCCAAATCTTCTAGCTATGCTAGACTTCGAAATTTTTGACATCAAGCTAAATTCGCACTAATGTGCCTTTACAGATATAAATGAATTTTGTTACCAGCAACACATGGTTACAATTGTGTAGAAGTGGGCTTTGTACCACTAACACATCGTTACCTGTTGAATGATAACACAAACTGATTTTCAAAGATTTTTGAACCGTTTAAAAGAAAAGTCTAAGCTAATTGTTTCGGCTAGACAAAGATTATTTAAAATATCAAAACGTATTTTTTTTATCATTAATGCATCATGAAACCTGGTGCAGAAATGATAAAATGATGGAGTTATCAATGCAGAATTACTTAGTTGGATGCGATTTATAGATCGTCAGCCACTATGGAATGATGTAGTATGACAAAGTCACAAAATGACGGAATCCTCAAACGGACTGTAAATACAGTGCGGTATCATGACGTCATAAAATAATTTTCAGAATTTTAAAGGTAAGTTATTGCCAACTAAATTTGGATAGACATGTTTCGATTGAAATTCGAATTATTGGTATACGTCTAAGCTATTTGATTCAGCTAGACAAATGTTTATAAAAATTCAAAGTATTCTTTGAGAATTTATCCCAAACCAAATTATTTTGGTGCGGAATCCTATGATAAGACTGAGGTGAACTATGTCGATTGGATAAAATAATCCAATCTATTTGTAGCGTAAATATTCGCTAGACATGATTGATACGTTATGCATGACGTAAGGTACGGTAGGCTGATTACCTAACGTACTTGCAGAAGTAGTTTACCTTCTTCGTGATTGTAAACATACTTAGTAGTTATTGTTTTGCGATATAAATATCGTTAAAACTATGTGTTCATGGTCTATATGACCCCTCAGCATAATTTGAAAAGTTTTTTTTTACTCCTTGGGGAGAAGTCTGGGTAGAAAGTGATGATTGAATAGTTCCTCATAGAAGGAAGGCATATGTATTCAGGAAATCAGATAAAGATTAAGTTGAAAACCTAGTTTTGATGAATGAAGGAAGTAGGGATTTGTAGGCTGTAATTTCGGGGACGAAATTCTTAGAAGAAGGGGTGAATGTGACAACCCAAAAATTTGGACAATTATTAAAATTTTAAATGATGGATTAAAGGTTAAATAATAGACCTAGACAGAAAATAAGTGTATGGATTTGACATTATTATTAAGGATTTTTATGGATTTAAAAATTTTTGGTGAAGACTTACAAGGTTAAGTGTATAAGTGTATATGTTTTGTGTACAGTAATTGTATATGTGTACAGTATGTGGTTAAGGGTCAAGGGTTGATCAGATAATTATATCAGTGACCAACCCTAAAGATATATTAAGAACATCAATGTACAATTAAAAACCCTAACGATTTATTAGGAAACCTTAATACAATTAGGAACCCCTAATTTTTAATTTAGAAAGCTAAATTTTCTATTTAAAACCCTAATTAGAAAATTCTAGAATTAAATTTGTAAAATCTAAGGGTTAAACCCTAAGGGTTGAAACCTAAGGATAAGTTAAATGACAAGAATGCCTTTAAAATTGTAAGGCAATTGACCAAAATGCCCTTTTTCACATTATTTAATAGGTGGAGTGTAGATCTTGCCAAGATATTGGTTGTTTACTAACCCTAAGATATGCCATGTGCCTTAAATCTATCCCAAATCTGATATATTGTGCCACCTTGCAATACAAATACAATGAATCAAAGATTTATAACTTAAAAAAGTAAGTAAAATAACTTACTTTATTTTTCAAAGTTATCCAAGCCATTCTCTCTCTAAAATTTCGAAATGGAGAGTGAAAGGGAGTGAGAAGTTAAGATAATATCAGTTCATAGCCTTCCAATAACAGATTCAAGGATCAGAAATCAAAAATCAAAGCATAAAGGTATAAACCCTAACTCATGCTAGATCTTTAAGATCTCTGTGAATTTTATGTTTTGTTGTTTAATTATATGTTATGTGATGATATTTAGTGATCTGGGTTGTTATATCATGGACCCCTAACATCTAAGTGCATGAAAATAGGATTTTAGCAACTGTCCAAGAACCCTAAAAATATGGCCTGACAGCCATATGTCAGGGCCCATAGATCTTTACCTGTTAGTTTTTTGTTGTGTTTTAAGTTATAAACTTGTTCTATGCCATGAGAAGAGTAGACTGGAAGTGGAATCAAGTTCATACCATGTCTAGATCTCAAGATATAGGTGGTCAAACATGGTTGACCAACCATGAGAGACTGATTCTGGGCAGCCCAGATTTCCCAGGAAGCCTCTGACAAGATTTTCAAAGCCTTAGATCTTGTTGTGTTTAAGTTTTTATGTCATTTTGTTGTATTTATGTTGTAGAATGACATGTAGGCTACACAATCATACATTTATATCACCCAGAACATGCATATAATCAAAGATATGGGTGGTCAAACTAGGGTTGACCACCAGTCTTATGAATTTCTGGAAAACCCAGATATGCTCAAGAACAAGTTTTCTGACATGGTTTGACCATGCCAGATCTTGTTCATGTGATGTTGTTAGATGTATATAGTGTGTGATATATGTTCCTTGACATCAATACTACATGTTTGAACCTTTAGGACACACTGAGAAAACCAAGAACTCAAGATTCAAGGCTTGGAAAGTAGGACCCAGCAACTGTTCTTCATTTCTGGAAAACCCAGAAATGAAGAACAGCTCTGACAAGTTTTTCTGGAGCTTAGATCTTTCTGATTTGATATGTTTTGGCCATGAACTTAGTATGCAGTTGTAGTATTACACTTATACTACATGCTTAACACCATTATCGTCCCAGATAACATCAAGAACATTAAATTTGAAGTGGTCAAACTAGTAACCTTGTGACTGCCTTTGAAGGTTCTGACATGCTCAAGAACACCTATAGCGACAGTTTTGTCGCTATAGGCACCCTTTAGCGACAGTTTAATTATAAAATTAATTATTTTATTAAATAATTAGAGAAAATAGTTTTTAATTATTAAAAATTCATAATAAATTCTTAAAAATTATTTTAAAGCCTAAAAATGGGTTTTTAATAATTTTGAATATATTTTAATAATATTTAATATTTTTTTGAATGGTATTTAATTTATTTAATTATAATATTAAATAAATTAGTTAAAAATAATTTTAATACTTGAAAAATCATTTAAAAATATATTATGGTATAAGAAAAATATTTTAAGTTATTTTTAATGACTTTTAATATTTTGTGATGAATTTAATTAATAAATTAATATTGGCAGTGATTGATTTATTTAATAATTATATTAAATAAATTATGGAAAAATAGAATTAATATTTTAAAAATCATATAAAAATGATTTAAAGGTTATAAAAATTATTTTAAGTTATAAAATATAACTTTTGATATTTTGTCAATAAATACATTAATATTTTAATATTAATGGCAGTTATTTAATAATGATTTTAATTACTTTAAAATCATTTAAAAGCAATAATAAAGTATTAAAAATACTTTGAGATATTATAAATATATCATAATATTATGACATATATTTCATTAGTATTTAATATTAAATAAATATTAATGATAAATTGTGGTATTTAAATCATATAAATATGATATTGATGATTGAAAAATCTTAATAAATGATAATAATTATTCAAAAATTATTACAAGACTTTGAAAATTATTTTGACTGATAAATAAATTATCTAAGATAATTGTGAACCAGTTTAAGTAGAGTCTTATTGATAATAGGCTCGATAAATATCCGATTAAGAAATCGGGATGTCAAAATAGTACTGAACTCAACTCAGACTGAAATAGTTTAACTTGATACTAGGTCTTATGTGTTCTGTTGACCAATAGGATTATGTGATAATGTGTTTAGGTTATTTTATAACTGTAATTAGCAATAGTTATTGTGATGATATTATTCTAATTGGGAGATCGATATTATCAATATTAGGTCTTCAAATGAAGCTAACTAGATTGCGTAGCAGTAGTCGGCGATAAAGGCAAGTTTTCTTTAACTCAACCTTGAGTTATGATTCTTCAATTATGCTAGTGGTTAATCCTTGTTGATTACATCACGTCCATGAATTATTGATTCGCACGTTGTGCATATTGCATGTGTTCATCAGGTATGAAAGGCTGATCACCTTCATTACCATTTGGTCCAGTTGATTTATTCATGTTCATTATTGACCATTCATTTTTATTGTCTCGGTCGTTCAGTTATGAAAATTTATTCATGCTATTTCACAATTGTTATATTGTTGAAAGTCGGCTTGCTTATTGTTCATTCCTTTCAATCATGATATATCTTTTTTGTACTTAAACTTGCTGGGCAAACTTGTTGCTCACCCTTGCTATATCATGATAAACATTGCAGATTTAAACGAATACTTCAGATACAGGCGAAGGCGTATGACATTGTATGTTGTATAGGATATTGAATACAGGTATTAAGTTAAGGTTTCAGACCTTGGGAATTAGGTGTAAAGGTTATTGTATAAACAATTTATGTTTATATCTTCCGCAATACTTATAGAAATGATGTATCGTAACGTACCAGGTCCGAGGTTCTGGGGACCCGGATTTGGGGGCGTCACATATACAATATCAATTCAATGATAATAACACATAATCTCTAATTCATGGCATAACAAACTCTAAATCTCTAATTTAATGGCAACATTATGCACTAATTACAACAATAACCGCAAATCCCTAATTTTTTAAAATCCTAAATCAAATATTCAATTAAATTGAGTAATTGACAACTACTTACAGAGGCGGAAGCCGGAAAGACGTGGGGAAGGAGGGGTCAAGGGCAAGGAGATCGACGGCGACTGGCTACTGGCTAGTGGCGACTGGCAACTGGCGAGGAGCAGGGAGCAGTCGGCACTCGGCAGAGGGAAGAGCTAAAGAGGCAGAGAGGCTGAGCAGGCAAGCAACGAAAGGCAGAGAGGCTGCTGGGTTTAACTTTTTTTTTTTAAAAACAACTTACTAAAATGAAACGAAATTTAGTAAGTTTAAAAAAAAAATTGCTCATCTTCTTCGCTGTACAGTCTGCCGAGCAGGAACTGAGATTTGGAATTTTGGAGCAGCCGAGCAGGGTCATAGACTGGACAGAAGAGTAGGAGACTGGCCGAATATATCAGCTACCAGGGTCAACTGACCCCCCTCACCCCCTCCTTCCGCCTCTGTTTATAAGACAATTTGATCACAATGTACTTCAATTTAAAATGCTAAACCCACTATTATAGAAAAGAATCAATTGGTGGGAATAGAATGGATTGAACATTCTATTCTTACTGACTAACTAAATGGAGCAAAAATTATTAACAAATGATCACTCTAGTTCCACCTAATTGTATTTCATTTTCACCAACTAAACACAATATATGTTTTAATTATTTATATGTACCCCAACACTGCCCCAGTACCTCACTAAATATTTGTAACTTTGTAGTAATTTTGACCCCATTGAAAAAAGTATTTTGTCTTGGTCAATATATATATATATATATATATATATATATATATATATATATATATGGGATTGATCAATAGCCAACGTTAACGTTATATGGATAATGTTATTCTTACAACAGATCTCAGTCGTCCATCGAACGATAAAATTGATCTCCCGTCCCCAGTTTAATATGGGGGATACAACAGTTTAATTAGGCGGAAGAGAAAATTATCCAAAATACCCTTCTAAATTAATTTTTTTTTAAAGTTTTTTGAACTCCGTTGTATTAAACTGTGGATGTCAAATTCAAATTTTTTTTAAGCTTTCCGGACTCCACTTTATTAACTGCGGATGCCAAATTCAATCGAGAAAAATTCTTAGGTTGATTTTGATGGTCCTTTTCTATGAAGCTAGGAAAAACATATAAAACATTATTATGACTGAATTTGTGACGCCCCCAAATCTGGGTATCTTTAAACCCCAACAATGGTAGTACTATCCACTAGGTATAATCATAAAGACAGAAAGATAATTACTAAATTATTACAAACCATATTAATCTAACTTCACAGGTTCTAAGACCTTTATAAGTTTGGAAGCATCATAATATAATAATTATTACATCATTCTACTTAATAAACACTGTTCATAACATAAACTATTACATAGAGTTTTTTATTCAGAAACTTTTCCTTTTTCTTTGTCTTTCTTACCCGAACTTTCGCCCCGTTCGAGCTTAGCTGAAAACATTTTTAGATAAAGCAAGAATGAGCTAACAAGCTCAACAAATATAACAGTTGAATAATAACAAAATCAAGAATCATGTTTTTATTTAAATAACTGAACAATAGTTGTGAAACTATCTCGAATAAATAAGAATAATAATAATAAATTTCTTTTTTATTTAACATTCTTAAAACTACATACTGAGCGGCCAAAAGACCTTGAACATTTTCTTTTTCATAAAAGTTTTAACAGAAATTCATCTGTAACCGTCATTTTCTAAGTACGTTAGGGTTAGGGGATTAGCCTATTGTACTTATATTGTGCACAACCTATTTCTTTTAAACGACTATTTGCGTTTGCATTTACACCGCAAAGGCCAGTTAGAATTTTGACTAAATTTTTTCCTAATAATAGGGTTGTTCATCTCATACTTGAGTTAGAGTCCTTACCAATTTAATTTGGTTTAGATGTCATTTAAGAATTTAACAAATTCATAGCATACCTTAACATGTGTATAGCTGTAACACCCCCAAAATCAAGACTACCTTTAGACCTGATATGGTGTGTCACGATACATCCATAATCTAACTCCTCGTTGTTATTCAATAATATAATTGATAAAACTACATATAAACTTGAAACTTTATATAACTCTCTTTCATTTCATGAATCGCAACCTTTACAATTCATTATCATTTTTACCAAAATCATACATTCTTATGATTTATTTCAACTTATTAACTCTGAGTATTTAAAACTCAACTCTTATATTTAATTCAATCTTCAATACTTTCCTTATTTTTATCATATAGCTAAATATAAAACTTTGGATTCTCGAGACAACAAACCATAATCAACTTATAAAACTTTCCGTATGATATGCTCATCGTATAGTCATACAATTTAACTTTACAATTATAACACAAAGTTCACAACTTAATCTCAAAACTAATATCTTTTATTCAAAATCTTCAATATTTATTACAAATTGTTCCCTTTGTAATACAATCATTTACAACAACTTACTTTGCATTTAAGAAAGAAAAATATAACATTTGCATTATACACGTGCTTCAATTCTTCATTACCATGATCACCAAATAATTCGGCCTTTAATCTGCAAATAACATATTTGCAAGTATGAGCGCAGCAAATCAGCAAGTCTTAACAATTTACACCTTTCATGCTTCACATTTCACATATGCTTGCATTTTAGTTATGCAATATGCATCTTGTGCGGTGCACTTTATTCATGTGTTATGCATCTCATGTTGTGCAGTTTAATCATGCTTCTCAGTTTGCATAGATAGCATTTAACTACTTCAAAGTTAAAACATGTTTCGCATATTATCAAATTCATCAAGTTCACATAACACAACCAATTTCATTACTTACCACATATCAATAGTTCAATATCACAATATAACACCTTTTCACATAGCAACAAGTTCACAAAGTACTGAAAGAACTTACCTCGGTTTGCGTTTGTTATGATATGCTTGCTGAACGCTCCTTGTTTGACTTCATTTTGTTGGTTAGAAAATTCCATACGCTTTCATTCATCGCATAACATCAATTTGAAAACTCGTTGAAGAAAGCTTTGCTCAAATCTTCATTAATGCCTCATCTTTTTCAGATAAAAAACTTGAGCAATTCCTTCTTCAATTCTAGTTTGAATTGCTTACTCCTACAATATAGCTTTTAATTTGGTGAAGAAATTTTGTACGTATAGAAGAGATGAACAATTTGAACTCTTCATTTGGTATGTAATGAACTGATAACTCTTGGAATGAAAGGATGATAGGGATGATTCGTTACTCTCTGGCTAGAAATCTCCACTCATAATGACATTAACCAAACTGCCAAGTGTATTTCAAGCTAGGTGGCATGCTTATATTAATACACTAAGACTAGCAATACATTACTCAGCAGCATGCATTCCACAAAAAAAAATAAGTATCATCATTTCCCATTATTTATTCTTAGCATTTTTATAAGTTTTATTCAAGTATCTTTCATATATACATTGAACTATTATATGCATAATATATATATATATACACACACACACAATATAATTAATTAATATCAATACATGTGATATTATTAAAATATAATTTGGTAATTTTATACATATATGTATAAAATCCTTCTATTAAAATGGAATTAACCAATTATAACATAACACTTTTAGTGTAACGAATTATTAATTAGATTAATTAATATTGTATAATTAAATCAAATTACTTCCTTCTTTCCATAAACTGTTTTTCAAACAATTTATTTATTGACTAAATATATAATTTAATATATTCAATTAAATATGAATTTAATTTACTAACTTGATACCAATATACATATTTTATATATTGGATCTCATCTCATAATTTTAATTTACATCCCTATGCCATAATATTAAATATTATACCATTATTCATGTTACAACTATCATCATTAAATAATTTTTATTTATTTATTCAATTACTTAAAATGAATATTTTAATCCACCAATTTTCAAATAGTGAATTAATTTCCCATTCCATATTTAATCTATATTCGTTTGGCATAAAATAAAATATCAAGCCATTACTTAAATATATTACATTCATATGTAATATTTTAAAATAATGCGTTTAATCAACTTCCTCATTTTATTAATTCACTAATTTTTAAATAAGTGAATTAATTAACTCGTTTTATTAAATTTGATTCATAATAATTCTATTGTCGTTCAATGCTTAATATTCAAATCATATTATTTTATATTATAATTTCAATTAATTAATTTTCTTCACCTCAATATTTTATTTCATAACTAATTTCATCCATTTTCTTTAATAGTTTAAGTAGCTATTAAATCTCATTCTCCCAATATATATATATATATATATATATATATATATATATATATATATATATATATATTTCACATTTATATACACATTAATCCTTCACACAAAATCACATATTTTCAAAATATATACATCACATATAAATATTCTACTTCCAACTTTCTTTTCGTAACTAACTTAAACTAACTAATTTATTAGTTAGTTTTTTTCCCCAAATATATGTATATATATTTCATATTTATATACATATTAAATTTACAACATAAATCATATATATAACACATATATTTTGCATTTAAACTTGACATATCACATAATAAGAATTTGATTTATTAAATTCTTACTTTAATAATTTTCAAAAATTTGGGTTATCATAGTAGCCGAAATAACAAGGCATTGACATATTTATAATAATTCATAAAATATCGAACTTTAAATCTTTAAATAAGAATGAAGTTTTAGCATACTGGATAACTTGTGCAATTATAAAATTTATTGCATAAGTTTAGATTTCACACAATAGATAAATACTGTGTAAATTAATATTTTAATACAATCTATAATTGAAGCTGAAAAACTCGCACAATAATATAATTTGTGGAAATAAAACTCATGAAAGAGTTTAAGAATTCTTGCCTGAAGCGTTCTTTATTAATTACTTTAAAAAGCTCTTCAATTATCCTACACATTTAATTAACAATAATATGTCAATTAGTCACATAAAAATTCCACATATTGGTTTACATCGCATTAGTACTCATTTTATATTGTTTGTGTTTTAAAATTTAATTAGCGCGATTTTTTTTTTTAAAAACGTCTTACGGCGTTGCGGCATTCGACCCTCTTAACGACTCATTATGGTTTATATTTATTAATATTTTTTATTTTTATTAGTTTTATTTTTATTTTTATTTTTATTTTTATTATTTTTATTTTTATTTTCAAGTTGGGATATTTTAGAATAATTGTCAAAAATATAGTACGTCGTTGTGACATGGCACAACTACATGCTCGTGACACGCCCGACACACACGACGCCACTCAACGTCTCACAACACGCCTTGACGTGTACTACGTCGCTTGGCGTCCCTCAACATGCTTCGACATGCACCACGTTGCGCGGCGTTGCACAACATATCTTTAATTGACTGTTCTGACCTCCTCCCGACCCTCATAACTTGGTCATTATAAGTTGAAATTAGTCTATTCTCGCTTCATTTTCTTAGTTATAATATCTACTACAAATCCCCCCGGGCAGAATTTTTTTCCAGACCCATATTCAGGCCGAAATAGTTGTCCCAAAAACCTCCTGACGACTAACTTTCCGTTTTTGGCATGTTTGACTAGTCTCCTTTCAAAGAGCATAACTCCCACCTCCGGACTCAGAATGAGGTCATTCTTACGTCTACGGACTCCTTATTTAATGTACTACATAACCTCCAAAATTGAAAAAATTTCTAGCAAGCCAATTAGAACAAAAATCTGTCTGAAAGTCAGGGTTCACACTAGTTATTTTTAGCTTTTAACTAGTTTTAAAAAAAAATCACCATGACTTCGTTACATAAGCTTTTGCTTCCATTCCAATTTGGTGGTGTTTATAACTCGTAGGAGCATAACACAACACCGTAGAACTTAATTTTTATATTTGGAACCCCACACAAAAAAGTGTTCCAAAACAGCCCCTAGTCCACTATTAGTCCGTTCTTTCATTCCTTTACGCATAAGTTCGTATTTTCATTTTTAGTTCCAATTTTCATGCAATTTAACAAGTAGTTTAACATATTATATATATATACTTATCACTCCAAGATCCTTCCATGGTCTTTCATTAAAAACACATCCACCAACAAAACACTTCCTATCAAGCTATAAAGCTTTTAAAAGAAAAATGAAAAGGAAGTAGTTAGGGGACTTGCCTTTGTTGTTGTTGTTGTTGTTGTTGTTGTTGTTCTTCTTCTTCTTCTTCTTCTTCTTCTTGATCTTGGCTAGATGATCACAGTCAAAGTTTTCTTCTCCCTCTCTTCCTCTTGTTCAACCAAATCCAAGCTCTCTCTATCTTTCTTGCTTTTCTTTTCTCTCTCTTTTCTTACTAGTCTTAGGAATTAAAGATGAAGGAAATGAAATGAAATGGCTAAGTGATGGTTGATTAATTATATCACCCAACACTTCACTCAACCAAGCTTGGTTTAGCTTACTTAACTTGAATTAAAACTAACTAAAGCTAGATAACTTAAGGGCTTGCTTGACTAATTTAATTGATTGGATGGAACAAAGCATTAAATGTTTGCTTCATTTGGATAAAAACTTACCATTTATGGTAAGTGACTAATACAACTAATGCTTTATTTGATTGATTAAAATAAGTATACAATCTCAATATATATTACCCTTCAAAATTCATTAGAATAGATGAAAGATAAACAATTTAGTATTTAATGTAGGGTTAATAGGGTAAACTAAGTCATTAATACTTTCTTGAAATCTACAAACGACAAATAAAAAAGAACAAATTTCACTCTCTAAAAGATAAGTAAAAAAGAAAAGAAGGGAGTAGTACTTGCTATGAACTATATATAATAGAGCAAATAACATCCATACCATCCATCATAGAGACCAACTACTAAGATTAAAAAATTGGGACATGTCACTGCTACTATTAGTGGATGTGCCGCCAATAATAGTAGCAGATAACGGTACATCTGTTACTATGACGAGATTACATCCGCTATAACTAGAAACAAATGATTTACATCTACTACTACTAGTAGCAGATGGTTTACATCTGCTACTAATAGTAGAGGATGATGACAAATTATAATCTTTTCATTTGCTATTAATAATAATGGATGACATTTTTACGGTTTTAATTTGGACCGTTGCTCAATTTATATTGAAGGCTAATAATGGTATTTGCGTTATTATAGTTCATAGCAAATATTTGCTATGAATCAGTACCCATATATATATATATATATATATATATATATATATATGAAACTATTAACAGAAGTGAGAACTTTGATTAACACATGCAGACCAGAAGAGTCTCATAGTTACTAGCGCTAAAAATAATTGTGGGCAATCAAAGCGAAACACGACTATCTTAAATCTACACATTTCTAAATAGAACCAAACTTGTTGATAAGATTTTATATATTAGGATCTCTTCCATTACATTTATCATCTAATTTCTCTCAATACACATTTAACAACAGAAAAATTATTCTTAGCGATACTTTCATTGACACAATTCGTTGCGACGAATTTTATTGTATCACTAATTATTTGTGATGAATTTTATTTTATTATTAAATATAATATTTATGTCGATACATATGTATTGAGAGAAATTGGAGTAGTCCAGGTTTTATAATATGTATGTCTCATCCTTCTGATCAACCTTAAGAAGCACATATACTGTTGCTAAAAAATTTCTTATTAGTCAATCATCAACATAATATCTAAGATGAGAATTATGCAACCAAATATACCTTCCACTTAGAGCAAATAATTTTAATTGGTTAGGAAATAGTGTTATTATATATGATGTGTTATGAAATGATAAATAAAACAATATATGATGTGTTATAAAATGATAGATAAAACAAAATTAATGTTTATTAACAAAATGTATATTAATAATATCTTGTATTCAAGTGGTTATACACAATTCATTTGATATCTCTCAAAATCTCTCTCTTTACACTGTCAGATGGGTGTGTCACACTACTCTTCTTCCTCCTAGCCATTTATCTCTCTATCTCTCGGATGGGTATGCCACCCTCCACTTTTCAGTTTTAGCTCTACTCTTTCTATTCTATATATTGATAAGATTGTTGGGAGTGTATATATATAAGAGAGAAATGGAATATGAAGAGAGAGGAAGAGACAGAAGAAAGTGAAAAGTTTCTAACACTCCCCTTTGGATGACCACTTTTTAAGAATATGACTCGTTAAAAAATTTACCAAATAAAAACTCCGTGAAAAAAAAAATTGGCCAAGGAAATGAGTACAATATATTGTTGTATAACTTCTAGTGCCTGAGGATTGCCTCATTATAACCTTGCAAAGGAAAATCCAGTGGAAAAAAACCTTAGCGAATGATAAAGAGTACAACAAACACATATCATTGTTACTCCCCTCATAAATACAAAGAATTTCCATTGTTCATGGTAAAAATATCCTTAAGTCGAAGCATGCCAATTAATATTGTGACCATCTTCTTAAAAGTCACATTTGGTAATGACTTAGTGAATATATCAGTCAAATTATCACATGATCATATTTGCTTGATATCAATATCACCATTCTTCTGGAGCTCGTGTGTATAAAATAATTTTGGTGCAATATGCTTGGTTCTATCACTCTTGATATATTCTCCCCTAATTTGAGTGATACAAGCGACATTATCTTCATATAATATCGTTGGACTATTTATAATCGATGATAATCCACAGTTCTCATGAATATGTCAAATTACTGATCTCAACCAAACACATTCACGACTTGCTTCATGAATTGCGATAATCTCTACATGATTTGAGGAAGTAGCATAAATTGTTTCCTTAACATATCTTCATGAAATAGCAATATTTCCATAAGTAAATAAATATTATGTTTGTGATCTGCCTTTGTGTGGATCATAAAAGTAACTTGCATCAGCAAATCCAACTAATTGTGGTTTTGATCCATTTGGATTAAATAATCCATTTGGATAAAATAATCCCAAATTAGTAGTCCCACGAAGATAACGTAAAATATGTTTAATTTCATTCCAATGTTTTCGAGTTGGTGCAGAACTATACCTTGCTAGTAAGTTAACTGAAAATGCTATATCAGGTCTTGTGAAATTTGTAATATATATCAAAGCATTAACTGCACTAAGATATGATACTTCAGGACCTAAGATCTGGTACTTCAGGACCAAGAGTTTCTTTATTATTTTCTTGTGGTCAAAACAGATCTTTTGTGACAACCCGAAAATTTATAAGATTCTAAACGATTAAATTAAAGGTTAAAGAATAAAACCTAGATTGGAAATAGAGGATTAATTAAAAATTTTAAAAGAACCTATATGGTTTGATTTAAAGTTTTAAGTAATGTAAAGAAATTATGTGTAGCATATTTATTTTTCAATTATAAAATAAATACGTAATTTAAGTATGTTATGTTATGTTTTATATAATTTATATATCAAAGATGAGTTATATAAATTATATGATTTCATGAGGGTAAAATAGTTTAAGGAGATTTATGTAGCAACTTATTTGATTAAATTAAGTTACTAAAGTTGGGTAATTAAATTACTTAACAAAAGCACTAAAAGAATTATGTAAGTAATTATTTAAAATCCAAGACGAGTGGATTAGAAACCCTAAGTAAATAATTAGGATAAGATAAAATTAATGTATTGGACCATGCTATTTTACATGACCCAAACAATTAAATTAGGAAGCCCAAGTAATTAAATTGGAAGCCCAAAAGAATTTAAAGAGTGGCCCAATCTTAGCCCAATTGAGAAGGGACCTTTTTGTCATTTGATTAAGCATTAAAAATAAACTAAAAATGAAGGAAATGGAGGGTAATAGCCGGCCATGAGGGGAGGCTTAATGGGGAGAGAAATTTGATTTTAGTAGCTTGTACAAAAACTTGGTTAAAATTTACCAACTCCAAGCTATGTGTCACTTTATGAACCAAGCCAACAATTATGTACATGAGTGCAAGTAAAGCAAGCAAAGAAGCATGTGTTGGTAAAAAAAAAAACAAAAAACAAATAATACACACATTGTATACTTGCAATAATCAAAAGCAAGCACACTTTACTTCTCTCTATCATTTCTTTTCATCTTACTTCCAAGTTGCTTCACAAAAAAAGAAAATCAAAAAGAGAGGAGAGAGGTTCGGACCAAACAAGAGGAGAGAGATAGGGTTTGATCTTCAATGTTAACCAAGTTCATTACCTACTTGTGGAGTAGAAGAAAGAGGATCTCAAAGCAAGGTATAAAAATTCTTATACACAAAACTCTAATTAGTTTATGTGTTTGATTGTTGTCAAAATTATGAGTTATGATCTTGAACTCAAAAACCTTAGATCTTCATGTTAAATGATGTTTTATGTTAAGATCTAGCTATTTTTGGTGTTGAGAAAGCTTGATCAAAGAAAGAAAAGTAAAATAATTTTTTAAAGCTTAGAAAAGCTAGTGACTGCTGCCCTAAACAGAAATTTCGAGATTAGCTAAGTTGCCATAAAAATTATGGGTTTTTGATATGTTATAGTACACTGCATAAGCTTTCCATAGACTCCGGAACGGACTAATTCCGACTTCGGAGCAAAGAGTTATGACCATTCAAAGTAGTCGCATCAAAATTGTCTAACCAACTTGGGTCAGTCCCTTTAGACGGAATTTCTGGAATTTTGTGCTTGGAATTTGAAGATGGTCCAAGAACAAAAGTTGTAGTCCCGGAAGTTAGCTTCGCGTGGGCTCAAGAATCGCTCAAAAACGTTTTAAAACGAAAACGTTATGATTGTTTTAGTACAAGAGGGTCAAGCTGGAAAAAAACCAAAACTGACCAGCCACTTCTGGGCTGTTTTCCGTGACTAAAACAGAACCAAATTTGGTGTTTGATAAATGAAAACTGTAGTTAAAGAAAATACAAATCCAAAGCCTCTGACGGAACTTAATTCCGAGTTGTACATTTCGTTTTACAAGCGTTTCCGTAAAGGACGCCAAATCTGAAAAATTGTAGGCGAGAATGGCATAATCGTAAATAAGTGGAAATGATTAATTATTAAAAATAATTATTTAAAGCCATTAAATGGTTAGCAAATTAATTACATACAAAATTAAATGTAATTAACTATTTAATTATTATTTAAGTGATATTAAATGATAATTAAGTAAAGTTAGTGTTAATAAAGTAACTAGTTATTATTTAATTAAGATTAAATGATAATTAGAGTTAATCAAGTGATTAATTATTATTTAAATAATATTAAATAATGATTAAAGAATGTTTAAGTAAGATTATGTGATTACTTACTTACATTAACATAAAAGTGTATAATTATTTATTATTTAAATATTAAATAATAAATAAGGACAAGTAATAATTAACTATTCTTAATTTAATAAGAAAGAATGATTAAAGATTTATGAAATGAATTAATTATTTATTATTAAATAATAAATAAGGACAAATATTAATTAATTATTCTTTAAATAATAATAAGGAATAATTAAAGACTAATGAAGTAAATAAAATAATTATTACTATTCAAGGATAATTAATTAATTAATTATTATTTAATATTAAATAATAATTAAAAACACATAGTAAGTAATTAATTAATTATTATTTTATTAATATTAAATAATAATTAAAGACAAACAATAATTTGATTATTCATTATCTAATTAACATTAAAAAAAAATGAGTAGATCTAATTGGCTATTATTTATTAATTAAAAAATAACTAAAGGTAATTAATTAATTACTATTTATTTAATATTAATAGTAATCAAATGAAGGTATAGAATAATATTATGATAATAAATTTATTTAATAAATGTATTAAATAAATTATGAAAAAAATAGTTCTTATGATTTAAAAATCATATAAAAATGATTTAAAGGTTATAAACATATTTTAAGTTATAAAATATAACTTTTAATATTTTGTCATGAATTACATTAATATTTTAATATTAATGACAGTTATTTAATAATGATTTTAAATATTTTAAATTCATTTCAAGACGATATTAAGGTATTAAAAATACTTTGAAATATTATAAATAACTTATAATATTATGTCATGTATTTCATTAATATTTGAAATTAAATAGATATTAATGATAATAGAATTATTTGGTATTTAAATCATTTAAAAATGATATTAATGATTGAAAAATCATTATAACTGATAATAATTATTTGAAAATTATTATGAGCTATTGAAAAATATTTTGATTAAGTAATAAAATACTTAGATAATACTAAAGCGTTTAAGTAGAGTCTTATTGATAATAGGCTCGATAAATATTCGATTAGGCAATCGGAATGTCGAAATAGTACTGAACTCAACTCAGACTGAAATAGTTTAACTTGATACTAGGTCTTATGTGTTCTGTTGACCGATAAGATTATGTGATAATGTGTTTAGGTTATTTTATAACTGTAATTAGCAATAGTTATTGCGATGATATTATTCTAATTGGGAGATCGATATTATCAATATTAGGTCTTCAGATGAAGCTAACTAGATTGCGTAGCAGTAGTCGGCGATAAAGGCAAGTTTTCTAACTCGAACTCGAGTTGTTATTTTAAGTATGCTAGTGGTTAATCATTATTGATTACATCACATCTATGAATTTTTGATTCGCACGTTGTGCATGTTGCATATGTTCATCAGGTATGAAAGGCTGATCACCTTCATTACCATTTGGTCCAGTTGATTAATTCATGTTCATTATTGACCATTCATTTTTATTGTCTCGGTCGTTCAGTTACTAAAATTGATTCATGTTATTTCATAATTGTTATATTGTTGAAAATTAGCCAGCTTATTGTCCATTCTTTCAATCATGATATATCTTTCCTTGAACTTAAACTTGCTGGGCAAACTTGTTGCTCACCCTTGCTATATCATGATAAACATTGCAGATTAGGATGAATAAATCAGATACACGCAAAGTCAAAGACAGTTCCAGCATTGGTTTGTCATACAGATAAAACTTGTAATAGTATTATATGCTAATGACATTGTATGTCGAGTAGAATATTGAATTCAGGTATTAAGTTAAGGTTACAGACCTTGGGAATTACGTTGTAAAGTTATTGTATAAACAATTTATGTTTATATCTTCCGCAATAGTTATAGAAATAATGTATCGTAACGTACCAGGTCCGAGGTTCTGGGGACCCGGATTTGGGGCGTCACAACGACACTTTCTCCCATACAACGCTTCGAATGGAGCTACACCTATACTTGCTTAATAACTGTTATTGTAGGAGAATTCCACCAATGGTAAGTACTTATCCCAACTCCCTTTGAAGTCTAGAACACAGAGTCTCAATAGATCTTCAAGAATTTGAATAGTTCTTTCTGATTGTTCGTCTATTTGAGGATGATAAGCCGAACTGAATCGTAAATCCGTGCCCATAGCTTTCTGCAACCTGATCCAAAATCGTGAAGTAAATCTGGGGTCACGATCCGAAACTATAGATACTGGCATGCCATGCAATCTCACAATCTCATTCACGTACATACACCAATTGTGACGCCCCTAGAATAGGTCCATTCAACCCAACCCATTCTGAGTCGCCAAATAGATGGTACAGAATTCAAATTCAATCTTTATATCACACGGTCGTGCAAAATACGACCACACAACTGTGAGTGTCAATACAAATATGTAAAAAATATTAACATTCAAACTAAGTTCTCATTACAATTATTATCACACTATTTATTAAAAATAGTGAGGACTACTACTGCTCTAACTCGGACCATCACTCTGTCCCCCGACTAGTTCCTACGACATTCTTATTTCCTGAAGACAATAGATGAAAAGAGTGAGCTCAAATAGCCCAGTAAAAAATATTATGACTAAGATAATGAAAAATAAATTATCGTTAGTCTTCAACAATTAAGATAAAATATTATTGACAACAAGTTTTAGATAAATATTCGCAGCGAAAATAACCATTCATTAGAAGAGTTAAGTAGAGAATGAAGTCTACTATCTTCTATGATTTAAAAGTCCATCATCAATATTTTGTCCCTGTAACATCAATCAATATACATCTTGAATCAAATATTTATCTTTGCACTACGGGCCAAAGATATTCATTTGTATCATCAGTTGGTCATGTTCATCTCAACACCTGTTAATCTTTACACTACGGGCCAAGATACTCATTAGATAATCATTCATCTTTGCTCTACAAGCCAAGGATATTCAGTTATAACACCATTTAGGACTGAGGATGATGAAAAATATTTTAAAGAACTAATCTAGTGAGATAAAGTACAAAGATTAAGGATTCGTATTTTAGTTTATCCAATTCAAAAATACTTCGTAATAATCAATTGTGGAGCAAAATTCAAGAATAAAGCTCAAAACTTAGATCCAATCAATCAAAGATAGACCTTAACAAGCAACTTGGACAAATAGAAGAAAATTTAATTTCTCTGTGAATAGTGCCGTATACGTGAATAGTAACTCCGACGGAAAAAGTAAGAATTTCATAATAAAATCTATTCTAATATTTTAGTATAATAATTTTGAAAAGAATAACATCATTTACGAAATAAAATAACATCCCTTACCTCAAAAGAATAGTACTTCTGGCTGGAATATCGAATATAATATCGAAGAAAACTTTCACTGAATAGTAACACTCAAAGTATCTAAATACTCACAAAATACGCTCGATATTATAGAAAGAGAAAACTTCTGATTCTGGTGTGATTTTTAATTCTAACCTAAGCACCCTATTTATAGAAAAATGTCAGGACACCAATATTGACTTTTGCGCCCAGCTGCTTCTCCCAGCACACCTCTTTAGATTTTGAAAAATTCAACATTCAACAAGCAGATGACAAAAGTGGGGCCCACCATTTTATTTAAAAAATATTTATTTTCTAAACTTTAATAATTCATAATAAATAGCTCTTTTATCAGAAAAATACAAATTATATGTCTTTTTTATAGGAAATTTAATTCTCTACAACTTTGCAGAAGAAAGTTTTTCAACCGAAAATGGCCGAAATCCAAAACAAATGATTTTTCACACCAAAATACTGAAAAAACACATCAACACTAATTCTTTCTTTTATATTCAAAAAAAATATTTCTTATCATATAAATTAATAATTAATTATTCACAAATAATATTACAGAACTACAATATTGACAACCAGGTCGATCCCAGAAAAGGGGGCCTTCCGATAAGGATTTCTCCTTACTGACGCGCAATTAAAATAACCTATCCTAGACAGAACTTTCTTAGACATTGTCAATAATGCTATCTAATAATATTATTCCAAATAATAAGAATGACAGTATTGATTAAATAATGTGAAATACTGTGCAAGGACAATTATTGAATCAATAAATATAAAATATCAACGTAGCAATTATTGAACCAATAAAATATTATACAATTGTAGCAATTATAAATCAATAATATAAATATTGAACAGTAATTACTGTAACAATTATTGAGTAGTGACTTCTTACGTAAGAACCAATAATTCAAAATACTGTGCAATTACCGTGTGCTACTGTGCACAACGCGTATTACTGTATTTTATCACTGGGTATTTCAACAGTTTAACCGTAATAATTTTACCATTATTTATAAAAGGTTATTTCTGTCGCTTTCTATATCCGACAGTTATTCCGTTGTGGTGACCACAAATAGCTGCGCCGTCGTACAAATATTCTCCGACAATAAGAATATTCCACGACCCAAACGAATATTTTCGACAACACTGAATATTTTATAACTACTTGCTTATTTTGAAATTTTACACATTTTACCCATAACTTTTACATTTATCAAATCAACACCTTACTATTTTGAAATAATATATAAAAAAAATTAAAACCTTATTCATAAAAGTTGGGGTCATACAACCTCCCCTCCTTATGAAATTTCGCCCTCGAAATTGACGTACGTACCTGGTATGTCGAAAAGGTGAGGATACCCTCGCTTTCATTTCCGATTCCACTCCTAGGTCATTTCCTCAATTTCATGGTTTCTCCAATAAAACTTTAACTTGAGGTATAATTTTCGAGCGTAGGACATGCTCCTTCCTATCCAAGATCTTGACAGGTACCTCCTCGTACGTTAAATCTTCGGCTATCTCGTTTAGTTCTAACTCAATATGTGGTTTGGGTCTTTCACATATTTACGAAGCACGGATATGTGAAAACGTTATGAACACGAGACAAGCTTGGAGGTAAAGCGAGTCTATAGGCCACATTTCCTATTCGGTCAAGGATCTCAATGGACCAATGAATCGTGGGTTGAGCTTTCCTCTCTTCCCCGAATCTCTTAACCTCCTTTCCATGGAGCAACACGTAACAATACATGATCCCCAACATTAAATTCCACGTCCTTTCGATGAAGATCCGCATAACTCTTTTGTCGATCTTGTGCGGTTTGTATCCCTTGTCGGATCATTTGAATCTTTTCTGTAGTCATACGTACTAACTCCGGTCCCAACAATGTTGCTTCACCCACATCATCCCAACATACTGGAGAACGACACTTTCTCCCATACAACGCTTCGAATGGAGCTACACCTATACTTGCTTGATAACTGTTATTGTAGGAGAATTCCACCAATGGAAAGTACTTATCCCAACTCCCTTTGAAGTCTTGAACACAGAGTCTCAATAGATCTTCAAGAGTTTGAAATAGTCCTTTCTGATTGTTCGTCTATTTGAGGATGATAACCCGAACTGAATCGTAATCCGTGCCCATAGCTTTCTGCAACCTGAACCAAAATCGTGAAGTAAATCTGGGGTCACGATCCGAACTATGGATACTGGCATGCCATGCAATCTCACAATCTCATTCATGTACATACACCAACTGTGACGCCCCCAGAATAGTTTCAGTCAACCCAACCCATTCTGAGTCGCCAAATAGATGGTACATAATTCAAATTCAATCTTTTATATCACACGGTCGTGTAAAATACGATCACACAACTGTGAGTGTCAATATAAATATGTAAAAAATATTAAACTAAGTCCTCATTACAATTATTATCACACTATTTATTAGAAATAGTGAGGACTACTACTGCTCTAACTCGGACCATCACTCTGTCCCCCGACTAGTTCCTGCGACATTCTCATTTCCTGAAGAGGACAATAGATGAAAAGGGTGAGCTCAACTAGCCCAGTCAAAAATATTATGACTAAGATAATGAAAAATAAATTATCGTTAGTCTTCAACAATTCAGATAAAATATTATTGACAACAAGTTTTTGATAAATATTCGCATCGAAAATAACCATTCATTAGAAGAGTTAAGTAGAGAATGAAGTCTACTATCTTCTATGATTTAAAAGTCCATCATCAATATTTTATCCCTGTAACATCAATCAATATACATCTTGAATCAAATATTTATCTTTGCACTACGGGCCAAAGAGATTCATTTGTATCATCAGTTGGTCATGTTCATCTCAACACCTGTTAATTTTTACACTACGGGCCAAAGATACTCACCAGGTAATCATTCATCTTTGCT
Source organism: Panax stipuleanatus (assembly GCA_020205555.1). Taxonomy (NCBI): domain Eukaryota; kingdom Viridiplantae; phylum Streptophyta; class Magnoliopsida; order Apiales; family Araliaceae; genus Panax; species Panax stipuleanatus. The sequence continues at coordinate 69,225 of JAINUT010002600.1, forward strand.
CTACAGGCCAAAGATATTCAGTTATATCACCATTTAAGACTGAGGATGATGAAAAACATTTTAAATAACGAATCTAGTGAGATAAAGTACAAAGATTAAGGATTCGTATTTTAGTTTATCCAATTCAAAAATACTTCGTAATAATCAATTGTGGAGCAAAATTCAAGAAAAAGCTCAAAACTTAGATCCAATCAAAGATAGGAACCTTAACAAGCAACTTGGACAAATAGAAGAAAATTTAATTTTTCTATGAATAGTGCCGTATACGTGAATAGTAACTCCGGCGGAAAAAGTAAGAATTTCATAATAAAATCCATGCCAATATTTTGGTATAATGATTTTGAAAAGAATAACATCATTTACGAAATAAAATAACATCCCTTACCTCAAAAGAATAGTACTTCTGGCTGGAATATCGAATATAATATCGAAGGAAACTTTCACTGAATAGTAACACTCAAAGTATCTAAATACTCACAAAATACGCTCGATATTATAGAGAGAGAAAACTTCTGATTCTGGTGTGATTTTCAATTCTAACCTAAGCACCATATTTATAAAAAATGCCAGGACACCATTATTGACTTTTGCGCTAGGCGGCTTCTCCCAGCACACCTCTTTAGATTTTGAAAAAAATTCAACATTCAACAAGCAAATGATAAAAGTGGGGCCCACCATTTTATTTAAAAAATATTTATTTTCGAAACTTCAATAATTCAAAATAAATAGCTCTTTTATCAGAAAAATACAAATTATATGTCCTTTTTATAGGAAATTTAATTCTCTACAACTTTGCAGAATGAAGTTTTTCAACTGAAAATGGCCGAAATCCACAAACAAATAATTTTTCACACCAAAATACTGATAAAACACATCAGCATTAATTCCTTCTTTTATATTCACAAAATAAATATTTCTTATCATATAAATCAATAATTAATTATGCACAAATAATATTACAGAACTACAATATTGACAACCAGGTCGTTCCTAGGAAAGAGGGGGCCTTCCGATAAGGATTTCTCCTTACTGGCGTGTAATTAAATAACATCTCCTAGACAGAACTTTCTTAGACATTGCCAATAATGCTATCTAATAATATTATTCAAATAATAAGAATGACAATTATTGATTTAATAATGTTAAATACTGTCCAATGACAATTATTGAATCAATAATATAAAATATCAACGTAGCAATTATTGAACCAATAAAATATTATACAATTGTAGCAATTATTGAATCAATAATATAAAATATTGAACAGTAATTACTGTAACAATTATTGAGTAGTGACTTCTTACGTAAGAACCAATAATTTAAAATACTGTATAATACCGTGTGCTACTGTGCACAACGCGTATTACTGTATTTTTATCACCGGATATTTCAACAGTTTAACCGTAACAGTTTTATCGTTATTTATAAAAAGGTTATTTCTGTCACTTTCTATATCCGACAGTTATTCCGTTGTGGGGCCCACAAATAGCTGCGCCGTCGAACAAATATTCTCCGACAAAAAGAATATTCCATGACCAAACGAATATTCTCCGACAACAATGAATATTTTATAACCACTTGTTTATTTTGAAATATTTGTACATTTTACCCATAACTTTTTACATTTATCAAATCAACACCTTACTATTTCGAAATAATATATAAAGAAAATTAAAATCTTATTCATAAAGTTGGGGTCTTACAACCTCCCTCCTTATGAAATTTCGTCCTCGAAATTGACGTACATTCCTGGTATGTCGAAAAGGTGGGGATACCTCGCTTTCATTTCCGATTCCAACTCCCAGGTCATTTCCTCAATTTCATGGTTTCTCCATAAAACTTTAACTTGAGGTATAATTTTCGAACGTAGGACATGCTCCTTCCTATCCAAGATCTTGAGAGGTACCTCCTCATACGTTAAATCTTCGGCTATCTCGTCTGGTTCTAACTCAATAATGTGGTTTGGGTCTTTCACATATTTACGAAGCACGGATATGTGAAAAACGTTATGAACACGAGACAGGCTTGGAGGTTAAGCGAGTCTATAGGCCACATTAAATATTCGGTCAAGGATCCCAAATGGACCAATGAATCGTGGGTTGAGCATTCTTCTCTTCCCGAATCTCGTAACTCCTTTCCATGGAGCAACACGTAACAATACATGATCCCCAACATTAAATTCCACGTCCTTTCGATGAAGATCCGCATAACTCTTTTGTCGATCTTGTGCGGTTTGTATCCGTTACCGGATCATTTGAATCTTTTCTGTAGTCATACGTATTAACTCCGGTCCCAACAATGTTGCTTCACCCACCTCATCCCAACATACTGGAGAACGACCACTTTCTCCCATACAACGCTTCGAATGGAGCTACACCTATACTTGCTTGATAACTGTTATTGTAGGAGAATTCCACCAATGGTAAGTACTTATCCCAACTCCCTTTGAAGTCTAGAACACATAGTCTCAATCGATCTTCAAGAGTTTGAATAGTCCTTTCTGATTGTTCGTCTATTTGAGGATGATAACTCGAACTGAATCGTAAATCCGTTGCCCATAGCTTTCTGCAACCTGATCCAAAATCGTGAAGTAAATCTGGGGTCACGATCCGAAACTATGGATACTGGCATGCCATGCAATCTCACAATCTCATTCATGTACATACACCAACTGTGACGCCCCCATAATAGTTTTAGTCAACCCAACCCATTCTGAGTCGCCAAATAGATGGTACATAATTCAAATTCAATCTTTTATATCACACGGTCGTGCAAAATACGACTACACAACTGTGAGTGTCAATACAATATGTAGAAATATTAACATTCAAACTAAGTCCTCATTACAATTATTATCGCACTATTTATTAGAAATAGTGAGGACTACTACTGCTCTAACTCGGACCATCACTCTGCCCCGACTAGTTCCTGCGACATTCTCATTTCCTGAAGAGAACAATAGATAAAAAGGGTGAGCTCAACTAGCCCAGTAAAGAATATTATGACTAAGATAATGGAAAATAAATTATCGTTAGTCTTCAACAATTCAGATAAAATATTATGGACAACAAGTTTTAGATCAATATTCGCAGCGGAAATAACCATTCATTAGAATAGTTAAGTAGAGAATGAAGTCTACTATCTTCTATGATTTAAAAGTCTATCATCAATATTTTATCCCTGTAACATCAATCAATATACATCTTGAATTAAATATTTATCTTTGCACTACGTGCCAAAGATATTCATTTGTATCATCAGTTGGTCATGTCCATCTCAACACCTGTTAATCTTTGCACTACGGGCCAAAGATACTCATCAGGCAATCATTCATTTTTGCTCTACAGGCCAAAAATATTCGGTTATATCACCATTTAGGACTGAGGATGATGAAAAATATTTTAAATAACTAATCTAGTGAGATAAAGGACAAAGATTAAGGATTCGTATTTTAGTTTATCGAATTCAAAATACTTCGTAATAATCAATTGTGGAGCAAAATTCAAGAATAAAGCTCAAAACTTAGATCCAATCAAAGATAGGAACCTTAACAAGCAACTTGAACAAATAGAAGAAAATTTAATTTTTCCGTAAATAGTGCCGTATACGTGAATAGTGCCGTATACGTGAATAGTAACTTCGACGGAAAAAAATAAGAATTTCATAATAAAATCCATGCCAATATTTTGGTATAATGATATTGAAAAGAATAACATCATTTACGAAAGAAAATAACATCCCTTACCTCAAAAGAATAGTACTTCTAGCTGGAATATCAGATATAATATCGAAGAAAACTTGCACGGAATAGTAACACTCAAAGTATCTAAATACTCACAAAAATACGCTTGATATTATAGAGAGAGAAAACTTCTGATTCTGGTGTGATTTTTAATTCTAACCTAAGCACCCTATTTATAGGAAAATACTAGGACACTAATATTAACTTTTGCGCCCGGCGGCTTCTCCCAGTACACCTCTTTAGATTTTGAAAAAATTCAACATTCAACAAGCAAATAACAAAAGTGGGGCCCACCATTTTATTTAAAAAATATTTATTTTTTGAAACTTCAATAATTCATAATAAATAGCTCTTTTATCAGAAAAATACAAATTATATGTCCTTTTCATAAAAAATTTAATTCTCTACAACTTTGCTGAAGGAAGTTTTTTCAACCGAAAATGGCCGAAATCCACAAACAAATGATTTTTTCACACCAAAATACTGATAAAAACACCTCAGCACTAATTCTTTCTTTTATATCCACAAAATAAATATTTTCTTATCATATAAATCAATAATTAATTATGCACAAATAATATTACAGAACTACAATATTGACAACCAGGTCGTTCCTAGGAAAGAGGGGGCCTTCCGATAATGATTTCTCCTTACTGGCGTGCAATTAAATAACATCTCCTAGACAGAACTTTCTTAGACATTGCCAATAATGCTATCTAATAATATTTTTCAAATAATAAGAATGACAATTATTGATTTAATAATGTGAAATACTGTCCAATGACAATTATTGAATCAATAATATAAAATATCAACGTAGCAATTATTGAACCAATAAAATATTATACAATTGTAGCAATTATTGAATCAATAATATAAAATATTGAATAGTAATTACTGTAATAATTATTGAGTAGTGACTTCTTACGTAAGAACCAATAATTCAAAATACTGTGCAATACCGTGTGCTACTGTGCACAACGCGTATTACTGTATTTTTATCACTGGGTATTTTAACAGTTTAATCGTAACAGTTTTATCGTTATTTATAAAAAGGTTATTTCTGTCGTTTCTATATCCGACAGTTATTCCGTTGTGGGGCCCACAAATAGCTGCGTCGTCGTATGAATATTTTCCGACAACAAGAATATTCCACGACCAAACGAATGTTCCCCGACAACAATGAATATTTTCTAACCACTTGCTTATTTTAAAATATTTGCACATTTCATCTATAACTTTTCATATTTATCAAATCAATACCTTACTATTTCGAAATAATATATAAAGAAAATTAAATCTTTATTCATAAAAGTTGGGGTCTTACACCCTTACTCTTATACCTATAAAAAGAATTCAGCAGGGACAGCTGCCTATGCTACCCCTTAACAGATTCACCCATGATCAGAGGTTTAGATACTGTTGGGTGATCTTACACTCATCAGACCTAGAAGTATTGATGGTCGAATCCCACAACAGATCATGTGACCATTATTCACTATCATTGGGTTAATGAATCTTCCGGTACTAATCGTCGAACCCGACATGATATTGTTGTATTTTATGTTAAATAATATATTACGAAGTTAAATAAAAAATAAATATATATTATTTGGTGATGTACCATTAAAAGAGTTTAATGTGTAAATTAAATGAGCCATAATTTATTTATTTATGGAGATATTGTAACAGTTCTATATATATTAAGAGACATTACCGTTGCCATATATATATATATATATATATATATATATATATATATATATATATATATATATATATAATATTGTCTGCTTAATTTTACCATTTGAATAGTGATTGGGTTATTAATTCATTTTACCGTTGCTTTACCATATTAATTATTTGTTACCGTTTGGTAATGTTTCCTGGTTTACTGAAAAGTGTCAATATATATATATATATATATATATATATATATATATATATATATATATATATTGCTACAACAAAGTTGGTAATCATATATCACAAAGCTGCCGAGTCACCAAAAGTTGTAGACTCATAAAAAGGGTTGTTATATATATTACCGATTTGGGCTACTATATATAATAATATTTAAACAGTATATTTATATACTATTATTATTATTATTATTATTTATACACGGTTTAATATTGATTTCGAGTATGAAAAAATTAGAAGTTGTTCCTGGTCATTCAACTATTTTAAGTGCTGATTAGTTGGGTGAAGAGCCGTTGAATCCTGGAGTAGAATTTCGTCAATGACCTTAGCACAGAAAAAAATTCTCCGAGAGGCGAAATTTCTACTTAAGGACAGTGCACTGCACGCCTCTGCTCAAAATAATTCGCTATAAATCGATAAGTTCTATTTCTGCCCTTCTTTTATTTTATAGTTGAATCCATATTTTATTCGTATTATTCCAATAATCTTAAGTAGAAATTACCTATGGATTCTGCTATGCTTACCGCCACTAAGTCTGTCCCTGATTTGACCAAAGTTGAGCCTTTTAATGGGTCCAATTTTAAACGATGGCAAATCAAATTACTTTTGATTATGGACATTGCTAAAGTTGACCATGTTTTAAACAAACCAAAACCAGTTGAACCCCCTAAGGATGCTACCGATGAACAAAAGAAAGAATATGAATCTTCTATTAGTACTTGGACTTCAGTTGATAAAATTTGCAAGGCTATCATTCTCAACTCTTTGTCGAATTTACTTTTTGGTATATATTGTCTCTATAAACATGCTGCTGAAATTTGGGATGCTTTAGTTTTAAAATATGTTGTGGAAGATGCTGGTGACAAGAAGTATGCAATTGGTAATTTTCTGAATTTTTGCATGACCAATGATAAAGATGTCTCTTTCCAAATTCATGCTTTTCATCTTGTCGTAGCCGAACTTAGTAATGAATGCATGACTTTACCTGCTCATTTTATTGTTGGCTCTCTTATAGAGAAATTGTCTGATTCTTGAAAAGATTACAAGAACACTATGAAACATAAGAGGAAAGACATGACCTTAGAGGAGTTAATTATTTATATTCGTATTGAGGAAAAGAACAAAAATTTAGATAAAACTGCCAAAGCCAAGGAGATGTCTTCCAAGGCAAATTTGGTTGATGACCGCAAACCTTGCAACCCGTTCAACAAACATCCTAAACATGGGCAAAAGTATAACACCTGTCCGAAGACAAAATCAAATCAGTTCAAACACAAAACCTCAAAACCCAAAGGTGATTGTTTCGTGTGTGGAAGGCCAGGTCATTATGCTGCCCAATACAAGTTCAAAAAGGGAAACAACCAGTCTGTTCCTCCGAGAGCTAACTTAGCTGAGGCAGACAATTCTATTGTAGCGGTTGTCTCCGAAGTGAACATGGTGACTGACAAAGAGGCATGGGTATGGATTCTGGTGCTACCAAGCACATTTGTGCGAATCGTGGTGCATTCATCTCTAAGGAAAAAGAGGAACATGTTTACATGGGTGACTCGAGGCCTGCACCAGTGATGGGTAAAGGGAAAGTAAATTTAAAACTGACTTCTGGGAAGATCCTTTCTCTTACCGATGTTCTTCATATTACTGAGATTCGCTACAATCTCGTATCTGTTGGGATGCTTGGGAAAGTTGGGGTTAAGGTTATGTTTGAATATGATAAGGTTGTGTTAACCAAAAATGGGGTGTTTGTGAGAAAAGGGTATCTTAATGCTGGTTTATTTCATTTGAATGTACTTGAACTCATGAATAATAATGCTAGTACCTGATATTTTGCTTACTTGATTGAATGTGATGATATTTGGCATGCTAGATTAGGTCATACGAATTATTCTTATATAAAAATGATGAAAGATTTGGGAATTTTAAAAGATGTTAAAATTTTAAATACCAAGAAATGTCAAGTGTGCGTGGAAGCTAAAACTACTAAAAAGACTTTTAAACTGGTACTTGTTAGAGAATCTGAACCTCTCGGTTTAATTCATTCAGACTTAGGTGATATGTCTAGAAATACTTCTAGAGGTGGAAAAAATTATTATGTGACCTTTATAGATGATTATTCTAGATATTCTAAAGTTTAATTTCTCAGAAATAAAAGTGAAACTGAAGATAAGTTTTTAATTTATAAGGCCGAAGTTGAAAATAAATTAGATAAGAAGATTAAAAGACTCAGGTCCGATAGAGGTGGAGAGTACGACTCTGGACCTCTTAGTAAATATTGCGAAGAACAAGGGATTATACATGAGGTAACACCTCCCTATTCTCCTGAATCTAATGGGGTAGCCGAAAGAAAAATAGAACACTAAAAGAATGATGAATGCTATGTCAATAAGTTCTGGGTCTCCACCAAATTTGTGGGGGGAGGCTCTTCTTTCTGCTTGTCACCTGCAAAATAGAATAATTTATAAGAAAACTGAAAAAACTCCTTATGAACCTTTGGGAAAAATATTTACCTAACTTGAAATACCTTAAAGTGTAGGGGTGTCTAGCTAAGGTAATGTTACCCGACCCTAAGAAAAGGAAAATGGTTCTAAAACTGCTGATTGCTTGTTTATTGGTTATGCTGAATATAGTGCTGCTTATAGATTTCTTATTTTAAAAACTGATGTATTAGATCATAATATAATCATTGAGTCAAAAAATTCTGATTTCTTTGAAAATATTTTTCCTTTGACATCTAATGTGGATTCGACCAGTAGTAGAGCTTCCTTCAAGCTCTTATACAGTTCCAATTGAGGAATTTGAAATTGAACTAAGGAGGAGTAAACGTACTAGAAAACCCACTAATCTGGGAAATGAATTTTTTACGTTTTTGTTGGATAATGACCCATTAACCTTTAAAGATGTTGTCTCTTCTCCTGATACTCCTTTTTGGAGAGAAGCCATTAATAGTGAGATTGAGTCTATATGACTAATCACACTTGGGAATTAGTGAACCTTCCTCCTGGTTCTAAAACTATTGGTTGTAAATGGATTTTTAAAAGGAAGTTAAAACCTGACGGTTCAATTGATAAATTTATGTCTAGACTTGTTGCGAAAGGTTATAAACAAACTCAAGACCAAGACTTTTTTGAGACCTATTCACCAGTTGCAAGAACATCATCCATTAGAGTCTTAATTGCACTAGCTGCTATTAAAAATTTAATAATTCATCAAATGGATGTTAAGACTGCATTTCTTAATGGAGAATTAGAAGAGGAGATTTATATGGACCAACCTGAGGGATTTATTTCCCTAGGTAATGAGCATAAAGTTTGTAAATTAGTTAAATCTTTATATGGTCTTAACAAGCTCCTAAACAATGGAACGACAAATTTGATAGTGTGATGACTTCTAATGGATATATAATAATGATGGAGATAGATGTATATATACAAGTTTAATGATGAGAATTTTGGTGTTATTGTATGTCTTTATGTGGATGACTTGCTTATTTTTGGTACTAATATTGATGTTATATATGAGACTAAAATATGTTATCTACTAAATTTGATATGAAAGACTTGGGAGAAGCAAATGTTATTCTCGGTATTAATTTGAGAAAAGTTTGTAGTGGGTATATGATTTCTCAAAATAATTATGTAGAGAAAATGATTAAAGATTTGGGCATTATAATGTTAATCTGTTAGTACTCTGTACGACTCTTGTTTGCATTTAAAAAAGTATGAGGGACCAAGTGTGTCTCAATCTGAGTATGCCCAAATCATAGGTTGCTTAATGTATCTTACGAATTGCATAAGACCTGATATATTATATGCAGTTAATAGACTAAACAGATACACTCATAATTCTAATAAGGATCATTGAACTGCTTTATGTAGAACACTCAAGTATCTGAGAGGTACTATTGGATTTGGTTTATATTACTGCGGTAATCCTGCAGTTCTTGAAGGCTATAGTGTTGCCAACTGGATCTCTGATTCAGATGAAATCAAATCCACGAGTGGCTACATATTTACCATAGGAGGAGGAGCAGTTTCTTGGAAGTCTACTAAACAGACTTGTATAGCTCGCTCTACTATGGAGTCTGAGTTTATTGCCTTAGAGAAGGCATGTTCTGAAGTAGAGTGGCGCATATAATCTTTTGGAAATATTCCCTTGTGGACGAGACCAGTTCCATCTGTGGTCTCTACATTGTGATTGCCAAGCTGCTATAGGCAGAGCTAAGAATTAGAGCTATAATGGCAAGAGTATGCATATACGCCTAAGACATAATATTGTAAGACATCTGTTATGTGACGGGATTATATCCCTTAACTTTGTTAGGTCAGAGTTAAATCTCGCGGATCCTCTGACAAAGCACTAAGCAAGAGGTTAGTGAGCAATACATCGAGGGGGATGAGACTACTGTCTATTACAGAAATCAACAGTGATGGTAACCCAACCTATATGAATGGTAATCCCAGGAAGTAGGTTCATATGGGTAACAAGAAGTCATTGGTTGATTGGTTGAGACACTATCCATCTTATACATATTTGAGTTCATCCCTATGATGTAGGATTAGTGTAATTCTACAGTGTTAGAGGTTGAGTTATATACTCTTAATGATTTCCATAGTCCTGTTGGGTGATGTGTTTAACTGTAGAACAACATTGATGAAAACACCTATATGAGTGTAGAGGTGGGGCCGCCTCTATGAAAACAAAGACATGTTTTCTAAAGCGCATAGAATTCCAAGTATGACGCAAGGCCAAAATGTGCCAAATCGCGTAGCATAACTTCAATTAAGTTTGTAGTGTGCGTAATATGATTACTGATTCATAATAAGGAAGAAGATTCATAGAAATTTTATTTCATCAAATTCTTATGAATCAAGTCCTATTCACTCTATACATTGGTTCATAGTCCAAAAGACACCAGTGTTTAATGCACTGCACTCTTATATTTCTTACTCAAGTTATTTTATTTTTACTTTGTAATATGTGGGGGATTGTTGTATTTTATGTTAAATAATATATTACAAAGTTAAATAAAAAATAGATATATATTATTTGGTGATGTACCATTAAAAGAGTTTAATGTGTAAATTAAATGAGCCATAATTAACTTATTTATGGAGATATGTAGCAGCTCTATATATATTAAGAGACATTACCGTTGCCATATATATAATATTATCTGCTTAATTTTACCATTTGAATAGTGATGGGTTATTAATTCATTTTACCGTTGCCTTACCATATTAATTATTTGTTACCGTTTGGTAATTGTTTCCGTTGCCATCCTTTTTCACTATATAAAGGAGTGTGAGCTTTCTTTGTAATCATCCCTGGTTTACTGAAAAGTGTCAACATATATATATATATATATATATATATATATATAATATATTTGGTAATCATATATCACAAAGCTGCTGAGTCACCAAAAGTTACTAACTCATAAAAAGGGTTGCTATCTATCTATCACCAAAAGTTACTGACTCATAAAAAGGGTTGCTATCTATCTATCTATCTATCTATCTATCTATCTATATATTATCGATTTGGGCTGGTATATATAATAATATATAAACAGTATATTTATATATTATTATTATATTGTTTATACACAGTTTAATATTGAGTTCGAATAAGAAAAAATTAGAAGTTGTTTCTGGGTCATTCAACTATTTCAAGTGCTGATTAGTTGAGTGAAGAGCTGTTGAATCCTAGAGTAGGATTTCGTCAATGACCTTAGCACCGAGAAAAGTTCTCCGAGGGACGAAATTTCTACTAAGGACAGTGCACTGCACGCCTCTGCTCAAAATAATTCGCTATAAATCGATAAATTTTATTTCTGCATTTCTTTTATTTTATAGTTGAATCCATATTTTATTCGTATTATTCCAACAGATATCCCATCCTAACATATTATTTCTTTTTTATTTAATATTAAATGGTAACATTCTTTGCACATGCGTTCTTTTGTGGTTAAACTTTAGATGCTACCTAATATATAAGAGTTTGTTTTATTATTTTTGTTATAGCTAAGAGCTTTCTCTTATATATACACCTGATTTTAATTTATTTATTTTTTGCTCAAAGAGATTGAAACTTATGTTTTGGCCGAGTTCATATACTGATAAAGTTTTGAAACTAGGCGGCTTACATATATTGCACACTAGTTTCTTCCCTCTTCATAACATTGATTTAGTAATTTTCTTCATACGAAAATTATGTGAATTTAGGGAAATTATCAACATAAATAATGGTAATTTTTTTTTTACTGTATAAATTTGGAACAACCTAAACTACACCCATTCTATATAGGAAAGGACGATATTAAACTTTCCATTGAAATATAGTTAAAAAGCACTTTAATGTAGTTAAAAACTACCAATAAAAGTGAAACAACTTTTAAATTATTTTTTCCTTGATTTGTTGAGAGGCGACATTTTTTTTTCAAACTTGACAAAAATAAATATAAATATGCATTAATAAAGAGAAGCGATAGAAATTGATTTCAAGCTGATAATAAGAAATATTAGAGAAATAACATAAGTTTGTAATTAGGATAGTTTTTATATTTATCAAGTTGTTAGGATTAGGATAAATGTATTTTAATTTAAGATAAATATTTTAGTATTTGTACTAATTATATATCTCGAATAATTAATACTCCAAAATCATTTATTGGAATACTAATAATGTAACATATTTTCCTCTGAATGAAACAAGTGAACTATTGTTGACTTATAAGAAAAGAAGATGAAGTTTAACTATAATGTCCCCAACCGTTAATATTTTATAGTGAATTAAGAGACAAGTACATAGGAAAAAAGGAGGAAAATTAACTTCAGACGCATAACATATTTTTTATTTTACTTACTAGTCGACCCTGACGTGCTTTGCACATTCATTTTGTTTGCTGTTAAACTCATCAAATATATTAATTAAGAAGTTATTTTTGTTATTTTATGTTATAACTAAAAACTGTCATTGTGCATAATTAACACATGCTTTTTTCAGTTGTTTAGGAAGAAAAGGATAGAAACAAACGTCATCGGCAAAGTTAATATGCTAATAATGTTTGAAACTAGAGGATGTACTTATGTTAAACATTAACTTATTCCAAACAACACCATATAGAGGTATTGAGTATCAAAATGTGCTTAGTGTGTTTGATTGCATCTTAATGCATCTTAACAGCATACATCTTAATGTGATACTCTAAATAGTTTAGATATATTCATAGTTGTATCTTAATGATTTAGAGATATTTTGAGGGATTTTTTTTATCTCAATATCAAATACTCCATCCGTCCCAATTTATCTGCTGTTTTAGAGTTCTACACACAAACCAATATATATTTAAAAGATTAAGATACCCTCTATGTATTGATTTATGCTCTTACTAGTTTACATTTATCCATGTGCAGCTTCTCCTAGTCCCAAGAACAAGGGAATAAAAAGATGAGGAGAAGTGTGCCTCTCAAAAAAAAAAAAAAAAGCATTAACTCATACAACCAATCCTTACTCATACATCCTTTTCAAGGCTAAGGGCAAATTTGAAAAAAAAAAGGGAGAAAAGACATTGAAATATTTAAAAAACAAATAATTTGGGACAAAAATTTATGCTAAAACAGCAGTTAAACTAAAACGGAGAGAGTATTAAAATGCATTAAGAGATGAATTTTTAAGATACATTAAAATGTAATTATATGTTTAGATGAATTACATATCGTATTACATCCTTAAAGTTGCCTTGTTGTCTAAATGTGCCATTTAATAACCCATGATTGAGGCCTTAGGTTCAGCCTTTTGTCTGATGTGAGACACAAGGCTATAATCACGGTTTAGATACTCTTGGGTGATCTTACGGTCATCAGGCCAAGTGCAAATGTATCGATGATCGAATTCCACAATAAATAATGTGGTCATTATTCATTGTCATCGATTTAATGAATTTTCTAGTACTAATCAACGAACTTGACATCCTAAAATATTCGTTCCTTTTATTTAGTATTCAATGGTAACGTGTTTTGCGCGTGTGTTATTTTTGTAGTTAAAGTTTGGATGTTATTACCTCCATTCCATAATAACTGTCTTTTTAGAAGAAAAAAAAATGTGTTCCAATTTATTTGTCGTTTATAACTTTTTAGGAGAATAAATTATTTGATTTTCTATATCACCCCTAACTTTTCTCATTGTCTCAAAAAAATTTCTCTCTTGTATTAATAGTTTTTAATTTCCCATAAAGGGGTAGTGATGAAATTTCATACAAATTTCAATTCTTAAATGATAGTATTAAATGCGTTTCTTAATTCATGTGCATGAAGCTAAAAAGACAGTTATTATGGAATGGAAATAGTATATAATAAGACATTTTCTTTTTTTGGCTCAAAGAGAGAGAAACTTGTGATTTGGCTGAGTTAATATACTGATAAAGTTTTGAAGCTAGGCAGCTTACATATACTGCACACTAATTTCTTCCCTCTTTAACATTGATTTAGTAATTTTCTTCAGAAGATAATTATGTGAATTTATATGGAGCTTATCAACTTAAATAACGGTAAATTTTTTACTGAATTTGGAACAATGTAACTACCTCCATTCTATTTTGGGAAAAACGATATTAAACTTTCCATTGATGCTAACTTGCTACTAGATAAGAAATCACTTTAATGTAGTTCAAAACTACCATTAAAAGTGAAATAACTTTTCATATATTATTTGTTTCCTTGATACTTGTTGAGAGACGACATTTTTTTTTCAAACTTGACAAAAATAAATATAAAATATGCATAAATAAAGAGAAGAGATAAACAATGATTTAAACATCCTTGGCAAAGTTAATATGCTAATAAAGTTTGAAATCATGGGATGTATGTATATGTTAAACCGTAATTTAATTATTCCCAAATTATATCATCAATATATATAAGAAAATTAGTAGAATATATATATGATAAGGCTCACAAACGGACTGTTCGTTTACGAACAATCTTTTTTGCCGTATACTTTTAATACATAATTGAGATTGGGCCCACTTATTCAATTTGAAAGTATACGGCAAAAAGATTGTTCGTAAACGAACAGTCCGTTTGTGAGCCTTATCCTATATATATATATATATATTGAACTTAACAACTTAAGTGATCGAAAATTTTACTAGATTTGGAACAGAACATAGCAACACTTTTACTTAGGGTTTGAAGATATCAAATTTCCTTCGAAACAGTAATAAGAGGTAGGTGCTAGCCTTATGATAGGTAAGAAAGTGTTTGAATGTGTTGATTTTTTATTTTTGAAAAAATGATTATTATTGAAGTAAATTAACTTTTCACAAATTATCTTTTCTTCTTGTTAATAGTTGAGTGTCGAACCCCTGTATTTTTCCAAACTTGGTTGAAGTAATAAAAACTATATAAAAATGATGACGAAAGAAGTTATAAATGTTTTTAAAGACAGAAAAAAGACGGTATAATCAATTAAGTGAAACGAAAAGCTCAAAAAATAAGGGGAAAACTTCAGTTGTGTGATATTTTGCTTGAATTCTGGTTTCGTTTATGTTAGTAGCCGAGTAGGGTTCGTAGGTCGGGCCTCGCTGGTTCGGACACCTTTCGTGAACCCTGAAATAAGACAAGGGAACGAATGCGGAGAGGATTTTTCTCCGAATCTGATTTCGGTGATGTTAATACCCTTCCAAACAACACTTTATAGAGGTATGACTATCAAAATGTTTTTAGGGGGTGTTTGATAAAAATTGAATGAATCTGAATCTGAATGAGTTGAATCTGAATTTAAATCTAAATGAAAAAAGTTGTTTGATAATTAACATGTCTGAAACATCTGAATGACATAATTTTATTATTTTACCCTTGTAAATTTATTTAATATTACTTAATATAATAGTTAATATTTTTTAATTTTTTAATTTTTTATAATTTTTTTACTTTATTCAGCTGCTCATTTAGCCATTCAGCCAAAAAAATGTGACTTAGCCATTCAGCTCAATCATCTGACTGATTCAGCGATTCAGACGATTTTTTTTCCAAAACAAACGCATTTAATGGCTGATCGATTTAATTATTCAACCATTCAAATGTATTCAGTTCTAAACAAACAGTAACTTAGTCCTACATAATCTTACCAATAATTTGGACCTCCTTTATATATGTTTATAGATGTGTTACATACCATTGACAAGGCATTACGTCCTTAAACATAGTCATGATGTTTGAACGTTCCATTTAACCCATGATTGACGCCTTGGGTTCAGCCTTTTGTCAGGTGTCGGAAATGAGATTATAATCATGAGTTTAAATGTTGTTGGTTGATCTTATATTCATCAGGCCTAGTGCAGATGTACAGGTGGTCGAATCTTTCAATAGATCATGTGATCATTATTCACCTGATCTTCGGGT
>JAINUT010000374.1:0-43764 GCA_020205555.1 Panax stipuleanatus
CCTTTTAAGGGGGAAGAATATAATAGACGAGAATTTTTTTTATGTGTGATTCTGGGGACAGAATCCTTTTAAGGAAGGAAGATTGTAACAATTGAAATTTTATATAATAATTTTAAATATTTATTGAGTTAAATAAGTATTTTTTATGATTTATTTATTGAGTTGAATAAATAAATTATGTGATTTTATGGAGTGATTTAATTAAGTGTTATATATTAATTAAATAAATATTTAATATTTAATTTAATTGATGTATATTAATTTTAGTACAGTTCTAATTTAATTGAGATAATTAAATTAGATGAATTGTGTGATGAAGTGTTACATGAATTATAATTAGCGAGTACTTATAATTATTTGACAAATTTTTATGTGATTAATTGATGTTAGATTTTAATTGATTAAATTAGATGTTAAAAGATTTAATTAATTAAAGTGTAACATTAAAGTATGTGTTAAAAGGATTTATTAAAATAAAAAAGAGATTTAAATGATTTTAACCAAACAATGCCCTTACTTGTGTTTTAAAAGGCTTTTGTCAAACAGGGTCCTTGCATTGTTTTAAACATATTCTACCAAACAATGTCTTAGCACTAATAATCAATTTTTTTTAAAAAAAATAACATTGTTTTGCCAAACAAGTCCTAGTGGCTTTTGATTTTTAAAATTCTATAACTGATGAAATTTAATAGGTAAATTAATTTTCAGTTATATATTATATTTATATCCTATATCTATTAGTATACGTATATGGTTTTACGTTAATTTTATATCAGTGTTAGAAGAATATCACTATTAGAGAAGAGAGAAAAGAATACAGAGAAAAAGATAGAGAGTTAGAGAGAAGAAGAGAAAAGAAGAAGAATGATGAAGAAATCTTATTAACCAAAACAATCATCACCATCTTCAAACTCTTCTCCTAATTAACAAAGGTATAATCCTAACTTGCAGTTTAAAAATTATTTGTTTATGTTCTTCGTAGTGATAGTTCTCTATAAATATGAATTTTATGAAAACTTTATAAATACGAATTATGTGTTTATAGCATGCTTAGATATGAATTATATGCTTAATTAATTGTTTAATTCAGATACATGTGATGAATATGAGGAGTTCATGTTCATCACTGACTTACAGTAAAAGTATTTTGAAAATTATATATATATATATATATATATATATATATATATATATAGTTTTCACTTTAAATCAATGAAATTCATGTTTGATTGTTCATCTTGGGTTAAGTTAAGTATAAATGATGATAGCATATTTAGAAATTGAATTACTATGCTTGAAATTGGGTGAATTGATTTAAAAATAAAAATGCAGTGTTCAATTTCATGAAGAACACTTAATAATGGTTTTTCTTCAAAAAAATCATGAAATTGGTTGTTTGATGATATGTTATAATGTTTATGTATGTTAGAAGCTTTAAGTTTGTGTTTTCTATTAATTGATATGAATTGCATGAACTGAAATTAGAATTTGGTGTAGATAAATAAGCCAAATTGATTTTTTCTCTGCACAGTTCGCGAATTTGTCTGCGTTCGCTGGAAGGGGCCCGCTCCGGCGGGCCTATCAAGAAGGAAACCCCCCGCCTCGGCAGGCCTATCAAGAAGGAAACCCCCGCCCCGGCGTGGGGGTGGCAGGGAAATTTTTTTTTGTTTTCTTTTGTATTTTGTAAAGCTTTTTATGTAGTAACTTTTATAGCATGATTAAACATATATTAAAATGCTAAATGAATATTAATAAAATATAATTTGTGATTATAATTTTTAATAATTATAATTAGAGTAAAGGTTTAATTTAAATTATAATTTTGTTAAATGATAATGATTATAGTTGATTAATTTTAATCAAGTGAATGATAAATTTTAAATTATAATTTATGTAATTATAATAAATGCATGATCAATTATAGATTATAATCTTGTGTATTATAATTTAATATTTGTATGATTAATTATAAATTATAATTTGTGTAATTATAATTTAGTAAATGCATGATGTAGTTAATTAATTATAAATTATAATTTAATTAAATAAGATGTGATTATAATTTGAGTAATTATAATTAGATTAAATATTTAAATTATAATTTATTTAATTATAATTTAATATAAAATACATAATTATTATTTGAGTTAATTATGTGAGCATGCCTATGTGATGTAATTAAATTTTGTGATTATTAATTATTAATTTAATAATTAAATAAGAATGAGTTAACCTAGAAAGGTTAACCAATTATATGAGTTAGTTAGGTGTTAACTAATTTAGATTGTTGTGATTAAACATATATGTGTAGGAAGTGTTAAAGAACGTGAATTATATTAGTAGCTTGCGCTTGAGGCAAGTCTTCTAAACCCTAAACTCGTTTATTTGTTTCAATTCAAATATTCATTGTTTGAGATTGTTCTTTTATTGGACAAGTAATTATTGAAAGTTCATGATATAATTAAAGTAACCTTGGCTTATTGTTCAAGCAAGGTTTGAGTATTCTTTTGAGATGCTTTAAGTTATTTCTAAAGCATATGATAGTTTGTAGCTCTTTCACTTACGAATTATTCCAAGTTATTGAAAGTCGATTCAACTAAACCTTAGTTGATGAACGTAAATTCTAAATTACCCTTGTAAGCTTATCCAAACCAAACTTTCTTTGGTGCGGACTTGAATTCAAATTACTGAGTCGAACAACCCTATTATTAGGGGAGGTTACTACGCGTAAGCGTTAAGATGTTTGTGCACAATACATGCTACGAAGGGCTGATCCCCCTAAGTACGAGTTAAGGTCCATAGTTTTATTGACTGTTAAAGGTTTAAATGGAAATGTTTATAACCTAGGATAAAAGTTCAAAGGTCCTATGACCCTCATATAAATTCTATATTCAAATTTTAATGTTGATAGAGAATTATTATTCAATTCTTTATTGTTGAAGTAAGCTAAGTTATTCAAATTCTTTTTAAAGATATCCTTTCATGTATTTATTATTGTTAAACTCCAGTGAGCTGTTGTTTGCTCACTCTTGCATTATATAACAATTGCAGCTAAGGTTGATAATGTTGACGCCCCCGTCTACAAGTAAGGGCAAAGGAAAGCAAAACAAGTGAAGACATGTTTTTATTATTTGAAATGATTGTAATAGACGTTAATATTATGTTTTTATTTTCGCACATTATTATTATGTCAAGGTTAGAGTAACACTGGGATTGATTTTTAAGAAGGTTGTAACCCTTGTTTTAAGCGAGATTTTTATTATTTTGAATAAAGGTTGTATTTTATTTTGAAGTTATATTGGGTAGATGTATGTTATATTAGAAAGTGAATACCAAATCATGTGAAAACGAAGTACCCGAATTTGGGGGTGTCACACCCCCTCCCAAAACAAATCGGGAGAATGATAAATCTAAGAAAGATTAAGAGTAATAAAAAAATAGGCACAAAAATAACATTATTTTGAAGAAGATCAAGTACGAATTTAGAACCTTGTGTCCGTGATGAAGAAGAGGTACATCACCCTACCATCTGGAGTGGTAGATACCTTCACTCTCTTTATTGTGAGCTCAAGCTCACAAAGGGCTTCTGTTACATCTACCAAAAAAAATACTAAAGTTGAATGGAAGGAATCATTTTAAGTCGGATTAGAGTCTAGGCAGTAGGCACACATATATAGTCTGAAGAAAGGAGTGGCACAACCAAATACACTTACACCTCAAATAGCAAAGAAATAGATAATGATATCCTTACTTTCTGGCATATACCATTCTGGAATACAAAGAAATTTGATACAAACACCCTTTTGTCCTGGACTCATCCTTTATCATATACAAAATCATAATAGCAAATTAGCAATATGATCAACAAACGAAAGTCGAATATTTACCATGTAAAAGGTCTCTCCGATCGTTGCAACAAAACTTCAAGAGGAACACATCCGGAGGCTTGGGTGCCTGTAACTCATTTCTATAAAACAAAATTCTAGAAGCTGAAGAACAAGAAGGGCAAGCCCTTGACAATCTCTTATTCAACAGTCCCCATTTTGTGCTTGGTTTTCCAAAACCCAAAACACTAGGTAACACCACATCCGTAGATACATCTTCACCGCACAATTAATGAAATAAATTAGAAAGAAATAAAATCATAGAGAAAATGTTTAAGAAAACACAATTTAATATCTTTCACACTATCTAATTGATTGATTATGTATAACCAAAAAAAAGTAAAATGAAACAGAACATCAAGTACCCATCTGTGAGAGAGTCATGTAGCAGTAGAACCATTTCGCATCTATTAAAACAAAAATTGAGGAAGTGAATACTAAATTATAATAAACCCATGAACAAAATCACCAAATTCTGATGTAAGACCATAATCCTATAAGAGAAATAATGGGTGAAGTTTTCAGAGCAAAAGCTTTCAATTAATTGGGGGTGGAGATGCGGTGAATGAAAAAGTAGAGACATACATACCGCCACTAAAAATGCTCAAACCAAAGAAGAGAATGATGCGAGAAAGATCACAACACAATCCAGTCTTGTCTGGACAATTCACTATTATCACCGTCGGCGATAAAAAACTGATATGCCTAAGAGCATCTCCAGCAGATGGACTATCTGCTGGACTATATTTAGTCCATCTGACATCATCAAATGTCCTTTAGTCTTCAATCCTTCCACTAGATGGACTATCCTGTGGACTATCCCGTGGACTATAATATAAAATGATTAAAATAATCAATGAATTCAAAAAAAAACTCCAACGACCATATTCCAACGATCATATTCCAACGACTATATTTTAAAAAACAAATAACATCTATAAATATAAATCACATTTAATCTCTCATATTCATTCATCTCAACTTCATTCTTCTAGTCAAATAAGTTATTTTAAATATGTCTCGTCAATTCGAATTAGCTATATTGCACATGGATGAGGAAGAAGATGAAGAAGCATACGGATAATTTTTAGGCATGTCGGATATTGAAGAAGAACAACAAAATGTCAATAGGCATATGTCACGTCATCGTGGTTTTGTGCAAGGTCGTATTACCATTGATCGTGGCAGACATGAAGGTCATAATCGACTTTTTCGTGATTATTTTGCTGAACATCCTACATACCCTCCGTATCTATTTCAGAGAAAAAGAGCAGTTGAAGCGTATGATTCATACTTCGTCCAAAAAATGAATGCTGCAGGACAAATCGGTTTATCTTCTCTACAAAAGATAACTGCCTCAATGCGGATGCTTGCCTATGGTGTTTCAGCGGATTCCATTGATGTTTATGTGCGGATCGGTGAAAGCATGACTATATTGAGTCTTAAAAGGTTTGTCAAAGCAGTCATTTCAATTTTTGGTGATGAATATCTCCTCCATCTCCTCCATCTCCTTCTTTAACACCCCTTCTTCTCATTCCGTTTTTTTTCCAGCCTCTCTTCCATTTAAATATATAAAACTTATAGTCTGCACGATTTTTGGTTCGTAGATTTAGTCGCTTTGGTTCACCGAAAAAAGGGGCAGACTAAACATAGTCCATCTGCTGAAGCAATTTCATCATCCTAGACTAAATATAGTCTACGATTCAAGCAACTCCGGCCTGCTGGAGTTGCTCTAAGTGAGGAGGGCAACGAGAACAAGGAGAGAGAGGGTTGATCAAGTTAGTGAGAAAAGAGCTGATGTTGATTTGATTTGGGGAAGAGAAGAGAGCAAGAAAGTGTTAGAGCAACTTCAGCAGCCGGATTCATACAAATCCTAGACTATATTTACTCTAGGACGCAAATGTGACACTCCTGAATCCGGGTCCTCTAACCCCGGTCGTCACGAAACAATACTAAACATCCACCTCTAAACAACATACGATAACTAAAGTGCAGACTATAATAAACGTACGTCGTTCATTCAAAAGGTGTTACTAGTCCCAAGATTCGATAACCTTAATACAACATACAAACGTACCCTAGAATAATCATTAGGGTTCATATTTCATAAAAGTAATTAAACTAATCATAAAGCAAAGTCTGCTCCTTGCAAACTATTCCTACATCTTTCCTTTACCCTTGTCCTTCCCTGAAGTCTCGGGCTTAACTGCAATAGAAGTCATGATATAGCAAGAATGAGCAACAAGTTTGCTCAGCAAGTTTAAATACAATAATAAAGGATATATCATGATGAATAGAAAATATCTGATAATGAATTCAACAATATGAATATCGGAAGCAAGAATAATGATTACTTTTAGAATAACTGATAGTCAAGTAGACTTCGAACTATAAAATTCCAATGGAATCAATAGCTGATTGACCCTTTAGTTACTGGCTACAGAATAGTACTTGAGGGGATCAGCCTCGCGTACGCTATGTATATGCATAACATTCAACTCTGCTGTTTGTATCTTATAATAGATACCTGGGGTACTCCCCTATATATAAGGGGTGCTCTTTTCAGTCAAAGAATCCATACCATCAATTGGTCTGGATAGCTTTTATAAAACTTCATACAATTGTCTGACCAAACAAGGGTTCAGACTCTATCTGACGCAGTTCAAGAATTATAGAACTTTTAAATAAGGTACAAGTCCAAGATTGTACGAACTCAAGTGCACCAAGTGCGAATATCAATAAAATCGATGTGGAATAATTGTAAAGTAATTAAACCACCTAATAGCATGCTTGGAAATAAATTTCAAGCTTTAAATAATTAACTGTCAATATGATAATAACCTGCTCAATATAATATGAGAAGGATAGGAACTTGCACAATAAATAGCGTAAGGGAACTTGCATTCAAATCAAATGAAGTTAAGAAACTCGCTTACACGATTCATTGAATAAGGTAGTGCAAGAATTTAGAATACTTGCATTCAATATAACAATCAAATGAAGTTAGGAGACTTGCCTGTTTGCTCAGCTACAAATAAGTTTTAGCTTTAATTAACTTGTGTCGAAACGACCTAACATTAATATGTCGGCCTTTCAATTAGCATTATAAACTAATATAAGTCTATACTTATAATAATCCACTTATCGTATAAGTCTATCACATAAAATCACGTTCAATATCAAACATACCATTTATAGCATCATAATATGCTAACTGTTAAAATTAGATTTAAGCAGATTGTTCGGGCCTGAAAGTGTCCCGGCGTAACTCTAGCATGCAACTACTAACATTAAACCAATATACATGCTTATCAGGTTATAATTTCTTATTCGAAACTAGCATGCTCTTTCTATATTCAACTCGAAGTCATATTTTCATGCCGCTAATTCACATACTTTAATTAATACATGTTCATGCTTCGAGATCGGTTACTAAGGTCATGTTAATGAAATCCTAATATGTATGCTTGCATGCTCACAACATAACCCACATGATAATTGATGTTATTAGCTTTCAAATCTTAAGTTTCTTTGAAAAGTATACTAAGTCCACAAAGGTCGTTTAGTGTAAACAAAGTGTTTCGTAACCATGTCTCACATGTATGAAAACACACTACTAAGCCATATTAACGCTCTCGCATGGTCAGAATCTAAAAGACTAATACCTTGGTCAAGTTTGCTTCAAAAGTTCTTGAGTGTCTTACTTTTGAAATTGTCTTAACTTTCAATCTAGTATGCTAGTGTACGATTAACCACTTTAGACTTAGTTCTCATATCCATATAGACCATACGGTCGTGTTCTAAAATCAGAACATGCACGTGCTACGTACGTGTTTAAGTTCATAATTGAAACTATAAGTTTCCTTTTAAAACATATGTTTTCCTTTCATCATACATACTATCATGGTCATGGCATATATGTAGTATCAATGAGCTTATAGTATGGTTTAATATCGGTTTACATGCTTGGCCAAAGGGTATCATCAAGATAGCATGGACAGAAAACAAAACAGAAAACAAAAACAAATTCTGCAGAGGGGCGCGACCGCACTCCATTTGTACTAAGGAGACGCGCGGTCGCGCAGCTCTATTTCCAGACCATAGGCTTCTTTGCTAAAACAAAGCTTAAGCCAAACTCCTCAATTCTTTCTATGAAATTCATTCCAGACATGTAGCATCAAAATTCTAGCATTCATGTCAACTTATGTGTTACTTAGCAATCATATTCCAACCAATTAACACCTAAATCACAAAATCAAGAACTTGAAATTGAAGAACATGAATGTATGTTTTATACCTATGCAAATTACTTTGAATTGGCTTAAGTTCCCTCTTGAATATCAGATTGCTCTCACTCTTTCTATTGCAACTAACAATCTACTTAACAAGATCAAATGAAGAGAGGAGGATTCTATTTATAGAGAAATGGATATCCATACAATGGGAATATCCTCCAAATCAAACCAATAGGTTGAGCAATTGACTAATGGTTCACTTAGATTAGGTAGAAGGTTGGTGAATCTCATCATCATCACCACTCCCCCATGATCATTAGCTAACCTTTGTTGAAATTGAGGAGAAGAGTAGAGTAGCTAGGCTTGAGTTCACGTGAAGAGCAATGAGGGGTGACCCTTAAATTGGGACAAGCTAAACTCAGCATATGTAAAAATCACACTTGGGCTATATCATGTATACACATAATATACACACTAGGTTACACATTTTATATAACTTAGGTTATAATGAATTAAAGGGTATACAATGCATTTTCAAATTACAAGGTAACAAGTAGGGGTACACATAGATACATCAACATATAATCCATGTACATTTTCTATGAAAACCAAATATAATTTAATTAGGCATTTATTATTAATTATTATCATAACTGTTATTATAATAATTATAATAACTTAATGAAATCATTATTAATTAATAATTGATCTTATTATATGTCAATAGGGAATACATGAATGTTTACCCACACATATCATGTTACATAAATCATACTATTATGTCACTCACATAATGTAATTACTCTTACCATATAGTCAATATATATAACGTATAATCATATTGATGTGCCACCTTGCATTATATATAATATAAGGGTAACAAACCATATATTATAGGTTTACATATCACATGCTTGTATAAAACAATAAATTAATTAAATATAATATTATTATTTATTAATCTCTTACTTATTAATTATTATTTATTCATAATAATTATTAATCAA
Organism: Panax stipuleanatus; assembly: GCA_020205555.1. NCBI lineage: Eukaryota > Viridiplantae > Streptophyta > Magnoliopsida > Apiales > Araliaceae > Panax > Panax stipuleanatus. The sequence continues at coordinate 9,127 of JAINUT010000374.1, forward strand.
CACATTATCAAATAATTAATCATAATTAAAATTAGTCAAACACGTTTAAATCCCTTCACTATATTCAAACAAATTGAACATTTAATTACTAATCACCTTATCAATTCTTTGATATTAAAGTCTTAGGGTCGGTCCACTAATTAAATTACCCATTAGTGACTCCTTTAAATATTTCACAAATTCACATAACCACTTAAGGTTTAAATAAGCTCGCAAAACTAACTCATTAAAAATTTAAATCACATATTAAATTAATAATGGAGTTTAAAAATTCATGGTCGTTACATCCTTCCCCCCTTATAAAAATTTCGTCCTCGAAATTATATAAATAAGGTTACTCAAATAAAAACGGATAATTTGCTCTCATTTTCTCTTCTAGTTCCCATGTATCCTCTTCGACTGCGTGATTTCTCCAGAGAATCTTGACGGAATGAATGATCTTATTCCTCAGCTTCTATTCCTTCCTATCTAGTATCTGGACAGGAACCTCTTCGTATGATAAGTCTTTCTCAACTTGGATCGGCTCATAGGAGATAACGTGCTTGTAGTCTGGTTTATACGGCCGCAACACTGACACATGAAACATGTTGTGAATGTGCTCAAGTTCAGGAGGTAACGCCACCTCGTACGCCACTTCACCGACTCGCCTCAGAATCTCGAATGGTCATATGAACCTAGGGCTCAACTTACCCTTTTTCCCAAAACGAATCTTCCCTTTCCAAGGAGATACTTTTAGAAAAGCATAACTTCCTAATTCAAATTATTTCTTCTTGCGATGCAAGTCCGCATACTTCTTCTGGCGATCTTGAGCCGCTACCAGTCGGGCTCTTATCACCTTGATAATCTCCACAGTCTGTTGTACCAATTATGGTCCCAACAGTTGACGTTCACCAACTTTGTCCCAACACAACGGTGTTCAACACTTTCTCCCATACAGTGCCTCGTACGATGGCATTCCGATACTAGCGTGATAACTATTGTTGTACGCGAACTCTACTAATAGAAGGTGATCATCCCAACTACCCTTGAAGTCCATCACACAAGCTCGGAGTATATCTTCAAGTGTTTGGATCGTTCTCTCTCTTTGCCCATCGGTCTACGGATGATACGCGGTACTCATTCGTAATTGGGTCCCCAATCTCTCTTGAAGACTCTTCCAGAAATTTGACGTAAATCGCAGATCTCTATCTGATACAATAGATACCGGCACCCCATATCTTGAGATAATTTTCTTGACATACAATCTGGCTAACTGATCCAAACTATACTTAATCTTAATCGACAAAAAGTGAGCTGACTTCGTAAGACGATCTATAATTACCCATATGGCGTCGTGCCCTTTCTGCATTGCCGAAAGTCCTACCACAAAGTCCATCATGATGTGCTCCCATTTCCATTTTGGAATCTCTAACGGTTGTAATAACCCGCTTGGTCGTTGGTGCTCTGCCTTGACTTTCTGACAAGTTAAACACCTATTTACGCATTCTGCAACCTCCCTCTTCATGTTTGGCCACCAAAAGTGATAACGCAAGTCTTGGTACATCTTCGTGCTTCCTGGGTGTATCGAGTATCTCGTACTGTGTGCTTCTTGCAAAATCTCTTCTCTCAGTTCTGGTACTAACGGTACCCAAATTCTTCCTTCAAACCTTAGCAGTCCAGTGCTATCAATTTTGAATTTCAAATCATTACCTTCAACAATCCGCTTCTTGATAATATCACAATCTTCGTCCTTCCCTTGTGCCTCCTTAACCTTATCTAATAAAGTTGGGCTTGCTGCCACTGTAAATAATTTCTCGTTGGTCTCCATCGGATACTTAACCGCCAAATCTAGTCGTTCGAAATCTTTCACTAACTCTTCTTGAAAGGTTAACTTCGATAACTTCTCTCCGCCTTTTTTGCTCAAGGCATCTGCCACTACATTTGCTTTGCCTGGATGGTACAGAATCTCACAATCATAATCTTTGATCAATTCTAGCCATCGGCGCTGCCTCATGTTTAATTCTTTCTGCATGAAGATATACTTCAGACTCTTGTGGTCCTTATATATCTCACACTTCTCACCATACAAATAATGCCTCCAAATCTTCAAGGCAAAAACTACTGTTGCTAATTCCAGGTCATGAGTCGGATAACCCTTCTCATAATCTTTCAGCTGACGTGAAGCGTACGCAATGACCCTGCTGTGTTGCATTAGTACACAGCCAAGACCCTTGTGTGATGCATCGCTATACACTATAAACCCTCCTGTGTGACTATGCCTCTTCTTCAATTCTAGGAAACTCTCTTCACACTTCTCCATCCAAACAAACTTAATTGTCTTTCTAGTAAGATTGGTCAACGACGATGCTAATTTTGAAAAATCCTGGATGAATCTCCGATAGTATCCCGCTAATCCTAAGAAACTCCTGATTTCTGTTGGCGTCTTCAGCTGCTCCCAATTGATAACCGCTTCTACTTTTGCTGGATCCACCGAAACACCATTCTTGTCGATAACGTGCCCAAAAACTACACTCTCTGCAACCAAAATTCACACTTAGAGAATTTTGTATACAGCTTCTCTCTCCTTAATGTCTCCAACACTATTCGAAGATGCTCGGCGTGCTCTTCCACCGTCTCCGAATACACCAGAATGTCATCGATGAATACGACAACGAACTTATCCAAATACTATTTGAACACTCTGTTCATCAAGTCCATAAATGCTGCCGGTGCGTTCGTCAATCCGAATGACATTACCAGAAACTCAAAGTGTCCATACCGAGTTCTGAATGCCGTCTTTGGAATATCCTCCGGCCTCACCTTTAGTTGATGATAACCGGTCCTCAAGTCAATCTTTGAAAAGTACTTCGCCCCCTTCAACTGATCAAACAAATCGTCGATCCTAGGTAATGGGTACTTGTTCTTAATGGTGACCTTGTTCAACTCTCGGTAGTCGATACAAAGTCTGAGCGATCCATCTTTCTTCTTCACGAATAAGACTGGCGCTCCCCACGGTGATACGCTAGGTCGAATGTATCCCTTATCCAACAACTCTTGTAATTGAGCCGTTAGTTCTTTCATCTCTACCGGTGCCATACGATACGGCGCTTTGTATACCGGTGCTGTCCCTGGTGCCAAATCAATGACAAACTCAATTTCTCTATCCGGTGGTAATCCCAGAATCTCGTCTGGGAAGACATCAACGAAATCCCTTACAATAGGTATCTGACCTAGTTCACTCTCAACTCGTCGAGTATCAACCACGTGAGCCAAAATAACCTATACAACCCTTCCTAAGCAATCTCTGCGCTTGCACCATCGTAAGACAATGAGATTGTCTCGGCGATTTACTACCATGAAATACTACCTTCGACTTATTCGGAGTCTTAAGGTGTACGCACTTCTTCTTACAGTCGATAACTGCTCCGTGATTCGATAACCAATCCATTCCAAGGATTACATCAAACTCCCCCAAATGAATCGGTATCAAATCCACGTTGAGCTTAAATCCTCGCAATTCAGTATAACAGTTCCTATGAATGTATTCTACGGGGATAATTTTCTTGTTTGCTACTTCTACGTTCATAGGGTGTTCTAATCTTTCACGGGGTAAGTCTAACTGTTTAGCAAATTCTTTGAAAACAAAAGAGCAGGTAGCACCCGAATCAAATAACACATAAGCATCAATATCATTAATCGGGATGATACCTGACACCACGTCCTTAGACTCCACCACATCCTGAATGGTCATATTAAACGTGCGTGCCGTTGGTCTGTTGGCTTGACTGGCTGGCCCTCCGATGCTCAGTCCGTTGTTGTTGTTGTTGTTGCCATTGCCGCTAGCTGCATCGCCCTTTCTCTTCAGGCAGTCCTTAATTTGATGGTCTAGGGCTCCACACGAGAAACACCCTCCTTTCTGCTTATTCGGACATTGAGGAGCTGTAATACCCGAGAATTTCCATATATTATTAAATAAATATATTAATGGAAATGAGAATTTATTTGAATATAAATGATTTTGTGTTATGAGATGAAATAATTCAATTATATATAATTGAATAATTATAATAATTGAGAAATTGGTGGAGTTTGTGATAAACTCGTTGATTGCCTTGTGTGGCACAGTGACGTAATATAAGAATAATTATATTAATTTAAGCAAACAATTAATCTATATTAATTGTTAATCGAAGAATATTAATTAACTGTTATAAAATACTAATGAGAATTGATTAATAATATGTGATTATTATTGCAAGAAACATAATAATAATGAGCAACGTGTTTATAAATATAATAAGATTATATTAATTGATATGTGCAAATGTGCAATATTTGAATATATAAAATATATGGAATACAACTATATTATATAGTGTAGAGAGACACTTAAGTGTGACCATGCATGTATATACATAAACTATGTTATATAATGCAATGCGAATATATTACACATAGAAACCATATATTACATGAAGCATAATGTGATTATGTTAAAACTATATGTTATGAATGCATGATAATACTGATGTGACAATAAATATGTGAGAATACACTATATAATATATCATGAACATATTGTAAACTATTAATTTTAATAAAGTGAGACATCATGAATATATGGTGAACAATTTAATAATACATGAGATAATGTAATGTGATAACATCCGATTAAATTATACCAGTATGATAAAAATGTACATGAATTATATGTGCACAATTCACACTTATTACATTATGTGAATCCATGATAGTATCATTAGAATTACATTGTAACTATAATTGTGGCCTAATTATATAGTATATATACATCTAACATATTTTGGCATAAGTGTTGTGTATATATACAAATTATAGAATGCTGATATATGGCCTTGTCCCAATATAATAGTCACTCTCCTTCTCCTTCACGTGTATGGCAAAAAGGCTAAGGCCTATTCTCCCATTCTTCTCCCAAGCTTAGCTAGCAATAATTATATGAGGAGTGGTTTTAATGATGGATTCTAACAACTAAATACCTACCATTCTATAACCTTCATGCAATTTGACAATCCGTTAGTTTGATTTGGGAGTTAGAAACTTGGACTGTGTATTCATTCTTCTATATAAAGAACTCCCTGCACCTTCATTTCATTGCTGAAATATTTCTAAGAGAGGAGAGTATACTGTGATTGCCTATTTAGTTCAGAAGGAATTTCTATAGTAGCATCAGCAAGCTTACTCCATAACAGAGGTATAAATCCTCTTCGTGTCTTCATTTTCATTTTCTGTCAACAGAACTCCATTGTTGTTCTCTGAGTTTTGTTGAAATTCTTGATTATGCCAAATTGGTTCATGATTGGTTTGTAGAACCCTTATATTGTTGTTATATGAACATACCCACATGATGGAACCACTGAATAGTCTTTCATTTCCATTGTTCCTCTTCAATTTCTGTAAATACATGAAATTCGAAAATTAGTTAGAGTTCATGAAATTGGGAATTGATAATTGCTATTGACTGTTATATAAGCATACATGTATGTGTTAGTAGGTTAAACAAGTCTGGGTATGTTGAAATTCGATGAGATGGGAGGTTTTGGGTCGGTTTTCGCTGCAGTCTGAACCAGAAAACTGCCTCGACGCCGCAGCGCCGCAGCCCACGCCGCAGCGCCACACGCGCCGCAGCGCCGCACGCAGCGCCACTAGCGCCGCAGCGCCAGTATTGCCGCGCCGCAGCGCCAGCCTCTGTATTCAGTTTTCTGCATTCTGCAGCAAAACTGTTATGTACCAATTGTTTGATTTTTGTTTAAACAAGCATGGGAGCATGATTAATACATATATATAAACCTAATGAGGCAATGTAAGCATGTTTTAGTATATTAGCATGCATGGTTAACCAAACGACACATAGTTTGGAAACGAATTTAAAGTTTCATAAACGACGTTAACATATATAAAGCATGTTTACATACTGACCTTGCAAGCACGTTAGTACCACCTAGAGACACATGAAGTGCATGTTAGCTTATCTATATTGATTCCGTAATAGAATGTGAACATGTGAACCTAACTAGTGCTCATTCCTAACAAAAATATAAGTTTGAAGGTGGATATGATCATGTAAATGCTATATAGTCATTTTAATGTTATGAGCATGTTTAGATAACTTTGAAATATATGAATGAAGCCTTAACTTGTGTTTATATAGTTCGTAAGGAAGCATGAACATGTTAGGCTCTATTAGTAAGATTCACCAATAGAAATACAAGCCTTGCACATGAGCATTAACACGATACGTGGAGATTTAAATTCTGATATTTATGGACACATGTGATAGTACTCTTAGACTCATTCATGTGTCATGAACATATATATACCATGATTGGTTGCCGTGATTAAAGTTTAGCATAAACAAAGCATGTTTTCAAGATAATAACAATGCTAGCTACATATATGCAATACGAGTACTCATGAGCATGACTAATACAAGTTATATGAATATCTTATGTGTTTAAAAGCAATCATGTTAGACCATATGAGTTCGTGTCCTTGAATGGCTTTAAGTATTAACTTAAGAACCTATACCATGTACGATTGGATTTGGAAAAGTTATACAAGCATGAAAGTATCCTTTAAATATGAATACATGCTACGCGATATTATATGATGTTACTTGAACCCGATTTTGACGGTTAACTTAAGGAGATGCATTAACTTGCTAAAATGAAATATATTTAGTATTGATTGTGGTCTTATGTGATATTAATAATATGCAAGCATGTTTGCTAATTGTTGAGATCTTATATAATATGAGAATGCGTTTAAACTCTAAAGAAGGAACGTTAAGGATAGAAATTATATAACTGTGTAGCTAGGTAAGACTTAGCTTATGTGTTGATCGTATATTCAAAGAGAAAATGTGAAGTTAAATTATATGACTAATGAGTATCATATATATACGTAATTGTATTACAATAGGAATTCGAAAGTGTTGATTGCTTTTCGTGGATAAACTACGCTAAAGGCAAGTTCTCTTACTTACACTCTTTTAAAGTGCAAGTATCCTAACCGACGCATTTACCTTATGCAAGGAAATCCATGATTGTGAAAGTTTCCTAACTTATACTCTTTTACTATGCAAGTATCCTATCTTGTGTATTGCGAACTAGTTTCCTATTTAATCGGTTGAATCGAATTAGCATACTTGAACTCTTATTTCATTAAAGCTATTATTCATGTTGAACTTAGTATTGTTCTTGAATATTGTGAAAGTGTCTATGCCATTTGATTCGGCTGGACTTATGTTATTGAAAAGCAACCCAAACTAATTGATTGGTGCGGGATCTTATATTTGACTGAGAAGAACAACCTTCTTTGAAGGGAATATATAATTGTCGGAGAACCGACGTGCACACTTGAGTATGGTTGATTGTTATGCATAACAAGGGTACTTTAGGCTGATCACCTGTTGTACCTGTTTTTGTTGGATTTTCAGTTTATTACTGTCAATTTTAGTAGAAGTTCGTAGTCCGTAGTGACTACTCAGTATTCAATTATTTGAAATCTTGAATTGACTTATTATTGAATCATATTGATATTATCCTGTCCTTAGCGACTGATATTGAGAACTGTTGATATTCTTGTTATTCTTGAACTATCAAATCTTGTTATACCCTTTCGAGAATTGAGAATCTTATTACTCACCCTTATTGTATATTATTTGCTGGGCAATTTGTGCTCATTCTTGCTTTCCCTAAAACATTTCAGTTAAGGCAGAGCATGGTGAACCTTCGGGCGTTGATAAGGGCAAGGGCAGAGCTACCAACTAGCTTATGTCTGTTATGTTTTAAATATATTGATATTGTATGATGATGATGTAGTAAGACTGGATTTGATTATGTTTAAGCTTAAGTTAGATTATGTAATAAGTCGTTAACTGATATTATTATGTAATCTATTAAGTATTGTAGGTTGCGAGACTTGGGGGAATAATTATAATAAATCGTTGTAAATTATTCTAGAATAGATTTTCCGCTGTGATCGTATGATATTTAATTATTATTATTGTGATGTATTACCATGAGCACGTGATGAACCGAATTCGAGAGACCAAGTGGCAGTCCTGGAATTTGGGGGCGTCACAGGTTGGTATCAAAGCCGTAGTTATAAACCTTAGGAACGAGTGTCCTTAGACTATAACTTAGGCGAACTTAGAAGTTAGGAGGGAGATAAAACTCATGTAGAGTTTTCCTTGAGAGACTTAGTCTGTTATGAAATGTAACTTCATTCTATACAATGAACTTATGTTTTATTTAACATTCTAATGGAGTTGCTGTTTGTTTGCCTTGTGTTTGTGATTGTAGGATGACAAACACAGGTGTAACTAGTAGAGTAGCAGAGGAGGAGCCCAGAGATATACATGTAGTATACGAGGCACCTCTAGAGGCTGTGCCAGTGCAGGCAGTTGCACCATCCGAGTTTGATGACGAGGATGAGATCGAGATTGAGATAGAGACTGATCCAGAGGAGGAGCCGATGGAGGATGAGCCAGTAGAGGACTCTGATGAGGCTACTATAGAGGAGCAGATGTTAGGCGAGTACGAGGAGTGTATTCTAGAGTTAGACTGCAGAGTCCAAGAGCTGGAGGCAGAGGCCCACGAGAGAGAGTCTGAGTTCCAGAAGCTAAGGGACGAGGACCACCAGAGGAAGCTGGCTATGCAAGAGTTAGAGGTGGAGATTGCCTACCGTAGGGAGGCAGGGATCCAGATGGGGACTCTGTTTCACAGGTCAGTGGCTAGGAATGCAGATTTGGCAGAGAAGCTAGAAGAGGTTGAGCAGAGGGAACTGAGTGAGAAGACTGAGAAAGAGGCACTCCGTACTCAACTAGAGTTGGAGGTGATGGATAGGTTACACTTCGAGGAGAAGTGGGAAGCGTCCAATGAGAGAGCTGACGACCTTAAGGACGAGGTCAGGTGCAAGAAGAGAAAGATGAACAAGATGGGGTATGTGTCCCGTTCAGCTTTTGAAAGGGTGATTGATGGTGTGTACCACTACCCGGCAGAACAGGGACAGACTCTACATACCTTGAGCCGAGAGCTGGTTGCGTATATAGCACAGTTGGAGTACAAGAGCGCAGTGGAGCGCGGGATGATGGGATGAGATTTCCTTAGTCAGTCTAGTGGTAGTAATAGTTGTGTCTTTATGTATTGTATATACTATGTTGCAATCCCGATCTTTTGTGTAAGATGTGGGATGATGATGTAAACCCCGAGTTAGCTTTTGTTAGAGGGGTAGTATGGTAGTAGGATGGTATATTCCCCGTCTTTTGTGATATTAGGGGATATATGTGATGACATTTATAGCAGTATGCTAGGAAAATCATGTAATGAAAATGAAATGGCATATGAATATAAATGGAGTTGATTTTCAAAACGTGTTATAAATTTATTCTTTTAGTATTAAAAGAAATACTTAAGTAATATACTTGAATAATAGTAAAATGAAAACTTGTGATGCAGATAATGCCGCCCAGACGTAGATTGACAGCACCCGAAGAATCTGTTAACAACGAGAGGGAACAAGTAGACCCGATCCAGAAACTGGTAGACTTGTTAGGAGAAGCCTTAAGGGGAAGGAACAATGAACCCGTTCGCCCGAACCCTCAGACTGTGCCAGTAACAACCTTTAAAGACTTTAAGAGTGTAGGACCCCCAGAGTTCGAGGGAACTACCGACCCAATCGTCGCACAAACGTGGATCAAAGAGATCGAAAAAGCTTTCACTATAGCTAGCGTAGGCGAAGATCAGAAGATGGTGTTTGCCACGTACATAATGAGGGGAGAAGCGAACTACTGGTGGGAGGCTAATCAACAAAGAGCTGGAGAAGGGATAATAGCTTGGGACAAGTTTAAGACGCTGTTCTTCGAGAATTACTTCCCGAAGAGTATGAAGAATAGGATGGAGGTGAAATTCCTAGAGTTAAAACAAGGTGAGATGACGGTGGCGCAATACGCGGCTAGGTTTAATGAACTAGCGCGATTTGCGGAGCACCAAGTTGGTGATGAAGAAAGAAAGGCTAGACGCTTCGAACAAGGGTTGAAGCCGTGGCTGTTCAATAAGGTATCAGTTCTTCAAATTGATTCCTTTGCAACATTACTGGAAAAGGCAATCATTGCGGAAGGTGGCAGTGAGGCCTTAAGCCTGTATAACAAAGAGAAGAAAGGAAAGAATGCTGGAGGAGAGAATCGTACCGGAGGAAGCAGCAGTGGAGGAAGTAATTTGGGAAAGAGAAAGTGGGAGAACAACAACAACAACAAAAACAACAATAATAATCAATCAGGGAATTTTCGTGGAGGTTTCAAGAAGAGGGCTGAAGGATGCCCGAAGTGTGGGAAGAATCACCAGGGCGAGTGCTGGAAGGAACGTGGCACTTGCTACAACTGCGGACAGGAAGGGCACATCTTGCCCAACTGTTTGAAACCGAAAAAGATACAAGGATGCTTTGCTTGTGGCTCGACGGAGCACCGAATTAAGGACTGCCCAAAGAAGGGAAGTGGCGGGGGTAGTAATCAGCAAGGAGGCAACAAGCTGATGATCGGTGGACCGGCACAATCCAACCGCCCAACCGCCAGAACCTTTAACATGACCGTCCAAGACGCAGTGGCTGCGAAGGATGTGGTGTCAGGTATAATCCCAATCAATGATATAAATACTTATGTATTATTTGATTCGGGTGCCACCTGTTCTTTTGTATCTGAAGAATTTGCTAGTAGACTTAGTACACCCCGATAACTTTTAGAAAAATCCTTTGATCATAGAAGTTGCTAATAAGGAAGTGATCCCTGTAGAATACATTTATCAAGATTGTCACGCAAACATTGGAGAATATAAACTGAGCGTAGACTTGATTCCTATTAGATTGGGAGAATTTGACGTAATACTGGGAATGGATTGGTTGTATAACCATGCTGCGATAATTGACTGTCAGAACAAATGTGTGAACCTTCAGACTCCGAGTAAGTCTAAGGTAGTGTTTTATGGTAGCTCATCGCTTAAGCAATCGTGTTGCGTTACGATGATGCAGGCCAAGAAATTGTTAAGGAAAGGATGTGGAGGATATTTAGCTTACATCGTTGATACTCGGAAGAAGGGAGTAGAAATTAAGGATATATACGTTGTTAATGAATTCCAAGATGTGTTTCCGGACGATCTGCCTGGTCTTCCGCCAGACAAAGAAATCGAATTCGTAATAGACTTAGCACCGGGAACGGCACCGATTTCGAAAGCTCCATATCGTATGGCGCCAGTAGAAATGAAGGAATTGATGATACAATTGCAAGAATTATTGGATAAGGGTTACATTCGACCGAGTGTTTCTCCTTGGGGAGCACCAGTACTATTCGTTAAGAAGAAGGACGGATCGATGAGGCTCTGTATCGATTATCGAGAATTGAATAGAGTAACGATCAAGAACCGGTATCCGCTACCGAGGATAGACGACTTATTTGATCAACTGAAGGGAGCAAAGTGTTTCTCAAAGATCGACCTACGAATAGGATATCATCAACTGAAGGTACGGGATGAGGACATACCAAAGACTGCGTTTCGAACCCGTTATGGACACTACGAGTTTTTGGTAATGTCATTCGGATTGACTAATGCTCCGGCAGCATTTATGGACTTGATGAACCGAGTTTTCAAGCCATACTTGGATAAATTTGTAGTGGTTTTTATCGACGACATTTTGATCTACTCAAAGACAGAGGAAGAACACGCCGAACATCTAAAGATTATTTTGGAGGCACTAAGGAAGGAGAAGATGCATGCAAAATTTTCTAAGTGCGAATTTTGGATGGAGAAGGTTCAATTCTTAGGCCACGTGGTGGATAAGAATGGAATCTCTGTAGACCCTGCGAAGGTTGAAGCAGTAATTAATTGGGAACAACCGAGAACACCGACGGAGGTAAGAAGTTTTTTAGGGTTAGTTGGGTACTATCGAAGATTCATCCAAGATTTTTCTAAGATAGCAACCCCGCTGACCAATTTGACTAGAAAGACGGTAAAATTTGTATGGACCGACAAATGTGAAGAGAGTTTTCAGGAGTTGAAGAAGAGATTGAGCGAAGCACCTGTATTATCATTACCAGATGATGCGGGAAATTTTGTGGTGTATAGTGATGCATCGCACAAGGGACTTGGCTGTGTGCTTATGCAGCACGGCAAGGTCATTGCATATGCATCACGATAATTAAAGGATTATGAAAAACGATACCCTACTCACGACTTAGAGTTAGCGGCAGTAGTTTTTGCGTTAAAGATATGGAGGCATTATCTATACGGAGAAAAATGTGAGATATACACGGACCACAAAAGTCTGAAATATATCTTCACACAGAAGGAGTTAAACATGCGGCAGAGAAGGTGGTTAGAATTAATCAAAGACTATGACTGCGATATTCTTTATCACCCGGGAAAGGCAAATGTGGTTGCCGACGCTCTGAGCAGGAAAGGAAGGGAGAAATTGTTTAATTTGACGACTCAGGAAGAGTTGATAAGAGAGATGGAGAAATTGGAGATAGAAGTGAAAGGACCAGAAAAGTCTGGTGAGAAGTTGTTTGTAATGGAAGCTCATCCGATATTGTTGGATAAAGTAAAGGAAGCCCAAGAAAAGGATGAAGAGTGTGAGAAAATCCGAAAGAGGATCACGAAAAATGAGGAAGAAAAATTTCGAACGGATAAAGATGGTATTTTGAGATTTGAAGGAAGAGTGTGGGTACCAGCGGTAACCGAGTTGAGGGAAGAGATTTTGCACGAGGCACATAATACGACATATTCCGTTCATCCGGGAGGCACCAAGATGTACCGAGATCTAAGGCAACATTTTTGGTGGCCTAATTTGAAACGGGAAGTCGCAGAGTGCGTCAGTAAATGCTTGACTTGCCAACGCGTTAAAGCAGAGCATCAGCGGCCGAGTGGTTTACTACAACCGTTGGAAATACCAGACTGGAAATGGGAGCATATTACGATGGACTTCGTGGTAGGACTTCCAGTTACGCAGAAAGGTTATGATGCCATTTGGGTTATTGTGGATCGACTTACCAAGACTGCACATTTTCTACCAATCAAGATCCGCTACAGTTTGAACCAATTAGCGAGTCTGTATGTAAAAGAGATTTTTTCACGACATGGAGTGCCGGTATCAATTGTCTCTGATCGAGATCCGCGCTTCACGTCCAATTTTTGGAAGAGTTTGCAGGAAAGAATGGGAACGCAGTTGAGGTTGAGTACAGCTTATCATCCTCAAACAGACGGACAAAGTGAGCGAACAATACAAACGCTAGAAGACATGCTTAGGACTTGCGTGATGGATTTTAAGGGAAATTGGGACGACCACCTACCCTTAGTAGAATTTGCATATAATAATAGCTACCATGCGAGTATTGGCATGCCACCGTACGAAGCTCTTTACGGGAGAAAGTGCAGAACGCCGTTATGTTGGGACGAAGTCGGAGAACGACGAATACTCGGACCAGAGTTAGTTCAACAAACCGCAGACGTGGTGACAGTGATAAGAGCCAGACATGTAGCAGCTCAAGATCGCCAGAAAAAATACGCAGATTTGCATCGGCAGGACCGAGACTTCAAAGTCGGCAGTTTCGTATTCTTGAAGGTATCTCCATGGAAGGGAAAAATCCGTTTCGGCAAGAAAGGAAAATTGAGTCCAAGATTCATAGGACCGTTCGAGATACTGAAGCGAGTGGGCGAAGTGGCATACAAAGTTGCGTTACCACCCGAGTTGGAGCATATCCACAACGTGTTCCACATTTCCGTGTTGCGACCGTACAAGGCCGACTACAAGCACGTGATTTCTTACGAGCCCATTCAAGTGGAGAAGAACTTGGCATATGAAGAAATTCCTGTCCAAATATTAGATAGGAAAGAACAAACTTTGAGAAATAAAGTTATTTCATCTGTAAAAGTACTTTGGCGCAACCACGATGTCGAGGAGGCAACGTGGGAGTTAGAAGATAGGATGATGAGGGACTATCCCCATCTATTTGTGTAACCTTGTAGCAATTCCGGGACGAAATTTTTATAAGGGGGGGAGGATGTAATACCCGAGAATTTCCATATATTATTAAATAAATATATTAATGGAAATGAGAATTTATTTGAATATAAATGATTTTGTGTTATGAGATGAATTAATTCAATTATATATAATTGAATAATTATAATAATTGAGAAATTGGTGGAGTTTGTGATAAACTCGTTGATTGCCTTGTGTGGCACAGTGACGTAATATAAGAATGATTATATTAATTTAAGCAAACAATTAATCTATATTAATTGTTAATCGAAGAATATTAATTAACTGTTATAAAATACTAATGAGGATTGATTAATAATATGTGATTATTATTGCAAGAAACATAATAATAATGAGCAACGTGTTTATAAATATAATAAGATTATATTAATTGATATGTACAAATGTGCAATATTTGAATATATAAAGTATATGGAATACAACTATATTATATAGTGTAGAGAGACACTTAAGTGTGACCATGCATGTATATACATAAACTATGTTATATAATGCAATGCGAATATATTACACATAGAAACCATATATTACATGAAGCATAATGTGATTATGTTAAAACTATATGTTATGAATGCATGATAATACTGATGTGACAATAAATATGTGAGAATGCACTGTATAATATATCATGAACATATTGTAAACTATTAATTTTAATAAAGTGAGACATCATGAATATATGGTGAACAATTTAATAATACATGAGATAATGTAATGTGATAACATCCGATTAAATTATACCAGTATGATAAAAATGTACATGAATTATATGTGCACAATTCACACTTATTACATTATGTGAATCCATGATAGTATCATTAGAATTATATTGTAACTATAATTGTGGCCTAATTATATAGTATATATACATGTAACATATTTTGGCATAAGTGTTGTGTATATATACAAATTATAGAATGCTGATATATGGCCTTGTCCCAATATAATAGTCAATCTCCTTCTCCTTCACGTGTATGGCAAAAAGGCTAAGGCCTATTCTCCCATTCTTCTCCCAAGCTTAGCTAGCAATAATTATATGAGGAGTGGTTTTAATGATGGATTCTAACAACTAAATACCTACCATTCTATAACCTTCATGCAATTTGACAATCCGTTAGTTTGATTTGGGAGTTAGAAACTTGGACTGTGTATTCATTCTTCTATATAAAGAACTCCGTGCACCTTCATTTCATTGCTGAAATATTTCTAAGAGAGGAGAGTATACTGTGATTGCCTATTTAGTTCAGAAGGAATTTCTATAGTAGCATCAGCAAGCTTACTCCATAACAGAGGTATAAATCCTCTTCGTGTCTTCATTTTCATTTTCTGTCAACAGAACTCCATTGTTGTTCTCTGAGTTTTGTTGAAATTCTTGATTATGCCAAATTGGTTCATGATTGGTTTGTAGAACCCTTATATTGTTGTTATATGAACATACCCACATGATGGAACCACTGAATAGTCTTTCATTTCCATTGTTCCTCTTCAATTTCTGTAAATACATGAAATTCATAAATTAGTTAGAGTTCATGAAATTGGGAATTGATAATTGCTATTGACTGTTATATAAGCATACATGTATGTGTTAGTAGGTTAAACAAGTCTGGGTATGTTGAAATTCGATGAGATGGGAGGTTTTGGGTCGGTTTTCGCTGTAGTCTGAACCAGAAAACTGCCTCGACGTCGCAGCGCCGCAGCCCACGCCGCAGCGCCGCACGCGCCGCAGCCCGCGCCGCAGCGCCGCACGCAACGCCAGTATTGCCGCGCCGCAGCGCCAGCCTCTGTATTCAGTTTTCTGCATTCTGCAGCAAAACTGTTATGTACCAATTGTTTGATTTTTGTTTAAACAAGCATGGGAGCATGATTAATACATATATATAAACCTAATGAGGCAATGTAAGCATGTTTTAGTATATTAGCATGCATGGTTAACCAAACGACACATAGTTTGGAAACGAATTTAAAGTTTTATAAACGACGTTAACATATATAAAGCATGTTTACATACTGACCTTGCAAGCACGTTAGTACCACCTAGAGACACATGAAGTGCATGTTAGCTTATCTATATTGATTCCGTAATAGAATGTGAACATGTGAACCTAACTAGTGCTCATTCCTAACAAAAATATAAGTTTGAAGGTGGATATGATCATGTAAATGCTATATAGTCATTTTGATGTTATGAGCATGTTTAGATAACTTTGAAATATATGAATGAAGCCTTAACTTGTGTTTATATAGTTCGTAAGGAAGCATGAACATGTTAGGCTCTATTAGTAAGATTCACCAATAGAAATACAAGCCTTGCACATGAGCATTAACACGATACGTGGAGATTTAAATTCTGATATTTATGGACACATGTGATAGTACTCTTAGACTCATTCATGTGTCATGAACATATATATACCATGATTGGTTGCCGTGATTAAAGTTTAGCATAAACAAAGCATGTTTTCAAGATAATAACAATGCTAGCTACATATATGCAATACGAGTACTCATGAGCATGACTAATACAAGTTATATGAATATCTTATGTGTTTAAAAGCAATCATGTTAGACCATATGAGTTCGTGTCCTTGAATGGCTTTAAGTATTAACTTAAGAACCTATACCATGTACGATTGGATTTGGAAAAGTTATACAAGCATGAAAGTATCCTTTAAATATGAATACATGCTACGCGATATTATATGATGTTACTTGAACCCGATTTTGACGGTTAACTTAAGGAGATGCATTAACTTGCTAAAATGAAATATATTTAGTATTGATTGTGGTCTTATGTGATATTAATAATATGCAAGCATGTTTGCTAATTGTTGAGATCTTATATAATATGAGAATGCGTTTAAACTCTAAAGAAGGAACGTTAAGGATAGAAATTATATAACTGTGTAGCTAGGTAAGACTTAGCTTATGTGTTGATCGTATATTCAAAGAGAAAATGTGAAGTTAAATTATATGACTAATGAATATCATATATATACGTAATTGTATTACAATAGGAATTCGAAAGTGTTGATTGCTTTTCGTGGATAAACTACGCTAAAGGCAAGTTCTCTTACTTACACTCTTTTAAAGTGCAAGTATCCTAACCGACGCATTTACCTTATGCAAGGAAATCTATGATTGTGAAAGTTTCCTAACTTATACTCTTTTACTATGCAAGTATCCTATCTTGTGTATTGCGAACTAGTTTCCTATTTAATCGGTTGAATCGAATTAGCATACTTGAACTCTTATTTCATTAAAGCTATTATTCATGTTGAACTTAGTATTGTTCTTGAATATTGTGAAAGTGTCTATGCCATTTGATTCGGCTGGACTTATGTTATTGAAAAGCAACCCAAACTAATTGATTGGTGCGGGATCTTATATTTGACTGAGAAGAACAACCTTCTTTGAAGGGAATATATAATTGTCGGAGAACCGACGTGCACACTTGAGTATGGTTGATTGTTATGCATAACAAGGGTACTTTAGGCTGATCACCTGTTGTACCTGTTTTTGTTGGATTTTCAGTTTATTACTGTCAATTCTAGTAGAAGTTCATAGTCCGTAGTGACTACTCAGTATTCAATTATTTGAAATCTTGAATTGACTTATTATTGAATCATATTGATATTATCCTGTCCTTAGCGACTGATATTGAGAACTGTTGATATTCTTGTTATTCTTGAACTATCAAATCTTGTTATACCCTTTCGAGAATTGAGAATCTTATTACTCACCCTTATTGTATATTACTTGCTGGGCAATTTATGCTCGTTCTTGCTTTCCCTAAAACATTTCAGTTAAGGCAGAGCATGGTGAACCTTCGGGCGTTGATAAGGGCAAGGGCAGAGCTACCAACTAGCTTATGTCTGTTATGTTTTAAATATATTGATATTGTATGATGATGATGTAGTAAGACTGGATTTGATTATGTTTAAGCTTAAGTTAGATTATGTAATAAGTCGTTAACTGATATTATTATGTAATCTATTAAGTACTGTAGGTTGCGAGACTTGGGAGAATAATTATAATAAATCGTTGTAAATTATTCTAGAATAGATTTTCCGCTGTGATCGTATGATATTTAATTATTATTATTGTGATGTATTACCATGAGCACGTGATGAACCGAATTCGAGAGACCAAGTGGCGGTCCTGGAATTTGGGGGCGTCACAGGAGCCATGTGCCCCGGTTGTCCACAACGGTAACAAACACTCTTTCCCTTCATGCACTCCCCCTAGTGATTCCTCCCATAGTTGTTGCACTTTACACTTTTCTTGGCCTCTCCTCTAGACTTGTTACCTCCAGAGGATTGGCTCTTCGTCCATTTACGCTTGTTGGGGTTGCTGCCTTCGCTACTTCCCCCTTTCTGTCCCTCCTGACCGGTCTTCTTTTCTTATTTGAATCGAGCAATGGCTTCATTGCCTCCTTCGGCAATGATAGCCCTTTCCAGTAGATCAGAGTAAGTTTTAAATTTCAATACCGCAACTGCTTTCTGCACCCAAGGTTTCAGTCCTAATTCGAACCTCCTTACCTTCCTGGCTTCCGTGTCCACTTGATGTGAAGCGAATCGGGCCAACTCGTTAAATCTTGCCGCGTACTCTGCGACAGACATACTACCTTGCTTCAACTCCAGAAACTTAACTTCTATATCCTGTTGCGTATTCTCCGAGAAGTAATTCTCGAGAAATAGCTCCTTAAATTTATCCCAAGGAATAACTCCTTTGCCTGCTCGTCCCTTATTGGCCTTCCACCAATAGTTAGCCTCGCCCTTCATTATGAAAGTGGTAAAAACTCATCTTCTGTGCTTCAGCCACTCGTGCAACCTCAAACACTTTCTCTATCTCTTCTATCCAGGTTTGGGCTTCGATTGGGTCTAAGGTTCCCAGGAACTCTGGTGGTCCTACCAATTTAAAGTCCTTAAAGCTCGCCAAGTGATGTCTTGGCTGCCCTGCTGCTGGCTGGGGTCTGTTCTGCATTGCCTCAGTTAACAAGTTAACGAAGTTCTGTATTGGGTCGACATTTTCCCCTCCGCCATTATTAACGGATCCTTCCTCCCTCCCTCTGGTTCCACGGTAGTCTCCTAGGCGGCATGATCCTGAGGAAAGGAAGAAAACATTAGGCTTTACGTGATATGCTATTAATGTTAGCATTAAGAAGTTTAAGACGTCTATCAATCATATGTGATTCAAATAAACAACTTCAGTATCACAATAAAACCCGATGGATCTCCTCAACCCATCACTTACATACTCTACTTGAGTTTCTACTAAGGTTATAACCTAGGTTTTGCATTCCTAACGTTTATAACCTAAAGCTTTGATACCAACCTGTGACACCCCCGAATTCGGGTCCTCTGACCCCGGTCCGGTCGTCACGAAACAATACTAAACATCCACCTCTAAACAACATACGATAACTAAAGTGCGGAATATAATAAACGTACGTCGTTCATTCAAAAGGTGTTACTAGTCCCAAGATTCGATAACCTTAATACAACATACAAACGTACCCTAGAATAATCATTAGGGTTCATATTTCATAACAGTAATTAAACTAATCATAAAGCAAAGTCTGCTCCTTGCAAACTATTCCTACGTCTTTCCTTTACCCTTGTCCTTCCCTGAAGTCTCGGGCTTAACTGCAATAGAAGTCATGATATAGCAAGAATGAGCAACAAGTTTGCTCAGCAAGTTTAAATACAACAATAAAGGATATATCATGATGAATAGAAAATATCTGATAATGAATTCAACAATATGAATATCAAAAGCAAGAATAATGATTACTTTTAGAATAACTGATAGTCAAGTAGACTTCGAACTATTAAACTCCAACGGAATCAATAGCTGATTGACCCTTTGGTTACTGGCTATAGAATAGTACTTGAGGGGATCAGCCTCGCGTACGCTATGTATATGCATAATATTCAACTTTGCTGTTTGTATCTTATAATAGATACCTGGGGTACTCCCCTATATATAAGGGGTGTTCTTTTCAGTCCAAGAATCCATACCATCAATTGGTCTGGATAGCTTTTATAAAACTTCATACAATTGTCTGACCAAACAAGGGTTCAGACTCTATCTGACGCAGTTCAAGAATTATAGAACTTTTAAATAAGGTACAAGTCCAAGATTGTACGAACTCAAGTGCACCAAGTGCGAATATCAATAAAATCGATGTGGAATAATTGTAAAGTAATTAAACCACCTAATAGCATGCTTGGAAATAAATTTCAAGCTTTAAATAATTAACTGTCAATATGATAATAACCTGCTCAATATAATATGAGAAGGATAGGAACTTGCACAATAAAGAGTGTAAGGGAACTTGCATTCAAATCAAGTGAAGTTAAGAAACTCGCTTACACGATTCATTGAATAAGGTAGTGCAAGAATTTAGAATACTTGCATTCAATATAACAATCAAATGAAGTTAGGAGACTTGCCTGTTTGCTCAGCTACAAATAAGTTTTAGCTTTAATTAACTTGTGTCGAAACGACCTAACATTAATAAGTCGGCCTTTCAATTAGCATTATAAACTAATATAAGTCTATACTTATAATAATCCACTTATCGTATAAGTCTATCACATAAAATCACGTTCAATATCAAACATACCATTTATAGCATCATAATATGCTAACTGTTAAAATCAGATTTAAGCAAATTGTTCGGGCCTGAAAGTGTCCCGGCGTAACTCTAGCATGCAACTACTAACATTAAACCAATACACATGCTTATCAGGTTATAATTTCTTATTCGAAACTAGCATGCTCTTTCTATATTCAATTCGAAGTCATATTTTCATGCCGTTAATTCACATACTTTAATTAATGCATGTTCATGCTTCAAGATCGGTTACTAAGGTCATGTTATCACCTAACAAGGCTAAACAATACATAACATGCATGCTCATGCGTATACTATACATGTATACTTTAATCCACCTATTTCATGCCTTAGAAATTAATTTCCAATGAATATGTACATATGTGATATTCATGTAGGATGTTCATGTCAACATGTCTATAGGCATAATGAAATCCTAATATGTATGCTTGCATACTCACAACATAACCCATATGGTAATTGATGTTATTAGCTTTCAAATCTTAAGTTTCTTTGAAAAGTATACTAAGTCCACAAAGGTCGTTTAGTGTAAACAAAGTGTTTCGTAACCATGTCTCACATGTATGAAAACACACTACTAAGCCATATTAACGCTCTCGCATGGTCAGAATCTAAAACACATTAACCTTGGTCAAGTTTGCTTCAAAAGTTCTTGAGTGTCTTACTTTTGAAATTGTCTTAACTTTCAATCTAGTGTGCTAGTGTACGATTAACCACTTTAGACTTAGTTCTCATATCCATATAGACCATACGGTCGTGTTCTAAAATCAGAACATGCACGTGCTACGTACGTGTCTAAGTTCATAATTGAAACTATAAGTTTCCTTTTAAAACATATGTTTTCATTTCATCATACATACTATCATGGTCATGGCTTATATGTAGTATCAAGAAGCTTATAGTATGGTTTAATATCGGTTTAAATGCTTGGCCAAAGGGTATCATCAAGATAGCATGGACAGAAAACAAAACAGAAACCAAAAAAAAATTCTGCAGAGGGGCACGGCCGCGCCCCATTTGTACTAAGGAGACGCGCGGTCGCGCAGCTCTATTTCCAGACCATAGGCTTCTTTGCTAAAACAGAGCTTAAGCCAAACTCCTCAATTCTTTCTATGAAATTCATTCCAGACATGTAGCATCAAAATTCTAGCATTCATGTCAACTTATGTGTTACTTAGCAATCATATTCCAACCAATTAACACCTAAATCACAAAATCAAGAACTTGAAATTGAAGAACATGAATGTAAGTTTTATACCTATGCAAATTGCTTTGAATTGGCTAGAGTTCCCTCTTGAATATCAGATTGCTCTCACTCTTTCTATTGCAACTAACAATCTACTTAACAAGATCAAATGAAGAGAGGAGGATTCTATTTATAGAGAAATGGATATCCATACAATGGGAATATCCTCCAAATCAAACCAATGGGTTGAGCAATTGACTAATGGTTCACTTAGATTAGGTAGAAGGTTGGTGAATCTCATCATCATCACCACTCCCCCATGATCATTAGCTAACCTTTGTTGAAATTGAGGAGAAGAGTAGAGTAGCTAGGCTTGAGTTCACGTGAAGAGCAATGAGGGGTGACCCTTAAATTGGGACAAGCTAAACTCAGCATATGTAAAAATCACACTTGGGCTATATCATGTATACACATAATATACACACTAGGTTACACATTTTATATAACTTAGGTTATAATGAATTAAAGGGTATACAATGCATTTTCAAATTACAAGGTAACAAGTAGGGGTACACATAGATACATCAACATATAATCCATGTACATTTTCTATGAAAACCAAATATAATTTAATTAGGCATTTATTATTAATTATTATCATAACTGTTATTATAATAATTATAATAACTTAATGAAATCATTATTAATTAATAATTGATCTTATTATATGTCAATAGGGAATACATGAATGTTTACCCACACATATCATGTTACATAAATCATACTATTATGTCACTCACATAATGTAATTACTCTTACCATATAGTCAATATATATAACGTATAATCATATTGATGTGCCACCTTGCATTATATATAATATAAGGGTAACAAACCATATATTATAGGTTTACATATCACATGCTTGTATAAAACAATAAATTAATTAAATATAATATTATTATTTATTAATCTCTTACTTATTAATTATTATTTATTCATAATAATTATTAATCAACACATTATCAAATAATTAATCATAATTAAAATTAGTCAAACACGTTTAAATCCCTTCACTATATTCAAACAAATTGAACATTTAATTACTAATCACCTTATCAATTATTTGATATTAAATTATCCATTAGTGACTCCTTTAAATATTTCACAAATTCACATAACCACTTAAGGTTTAAATAAGCTCGCAAAACTAACTCATTAAAAATTTAAATCACATATTAAATTAATAATGGAGTTTAAAAATTCATGGTCGTTACAGCAAATCTCGCTTTAGCAGATGGACTAAATATAGTCAATTCAATTTTCAGGCGAGGAAGAGACACTATATCAAGGAATGGCTATTTGGTGGACTATAATTTAGATTATAATTTTTAATATATTTAAATAGTTGAGATGGTTGAAAAAGAATAAAAAGGAGAAGGGGGATGATGAAGAAGATGAACCAACTGAAAGAGAAGATAAGATACTGAAGAAGCAGATGGAGACTATGGTTGTATTTTTATTATATTTGAAATATTATATTTGAGATGGTTGCATTTTTATTATATTTAAAATATATTTTTTATTTATAATATCTCTTTAATTTATTTTTTAGATGAAAAATCATGGTCCTCCAATGTATTATTCTTTATTTTTTTTTGAATTCATTGATTATTTTAATATTTTTATATTATAGTCTATGGGATAGTCCACAGTATAGTCCATCTGTTGTTAGGATTGAAAACTAAAGGACATCTGCTGATGTCATATGGACTAAATATAGTCTAGCAGATAGTCCATCTGCTGGAGATGCTCTTAGGTCTCCGAATGGGGATGGAAGCGGGGAATCACCTCTGTGTTTTTTTAATACACAAGGTTTTCTTAAAAAAATATAACTTTAAAATCAAAAATTGGCCCTTATAAATTCACAACATTTTACATATCTACTACAACATTTTGTCCAAAAAGCGTTGTGCAAATAAAAACCACAACGTTTTTTATAAAAACGTTGTCTATTAAGTGTCATCTTTTTACTGTTTTGAAGTAGTGAAGTTTCGCCCATTTGATGAAGAATGAAGTCTAACAAATGAAGAATGGCTTATGGACGTTGACATTTTGGGAGTCCCAATGATCCAACACTCATCCTTGTTTGAATCGAAGAAACGTCTGTTAGAAGCTAAGGAGAGTACTTTTTGTCTGCTGAAAACACCTTTTCAAGTGTTAAGTGAGAAAGCAGTCTGCTGTATCAGGCAAGTCAGACAGCAGACACCACATTCCCAGTAAATCAACATTAGTGCTCAGAAATGTCTGAAACATTAAATGCTACAACAAATGCCTTCAACGAAAAGATTTCAAAGGCTCCTTCATAAGCAAAATAGATTGGAGATTCAGACTAAGTAAGCAAGAACGAACAAAGCTCAAGAACATACAAAGCTAAACTCTACGATCCTGAAAGAAAGCTTGCTTTGCTACTTAGTTCTTTCGAACGTATGCTTAACTGCAACTGATTATCACAACCAAGAACTCAACTTTCATCAAGTGTATTCGAAGTCTGTTGGACTTGAAGAGTTCTAAGTGAACTAATAAGTTCCAAGACTGCTGGTCTTGAAAGAATCTAAGTTATTCAAAGATTGTAAAGATATCCTTAGTGGATTTCCTACTCGTGGAGTAGAAGAGTGGACTAGGAGCCTTGAGTGCTCTGAACAACTTAAAATCACTGTGTCTGATATATGTGCTATAACTGTTATATCTGTCATAATAGCTATAACTCCTTATCACCTATAAACTTGGTTTATCTTAAGGGGAACAAACAAATCATATATTCTGTTGTGGTTAATTTTGATAGTAGTGTGCATACAAACCAATCATGTATGATGATAAAGCACATACTTTGTAAACAATCTTATTTATTTATTAATAAAAGTATTCATTTATTAAAGGCATTTAATTATTAACTTGATGCTATTTTTATAATATGTAAATAACCCGTAGTTTTAAGCAATGCTTTTAGAATCATGATGTTGATAATGCTAATGAGATCTAAATTCTTAGAAAGCTTAAAACTAAAATAGTCCCCAATCGTTGGATTACTAAATAGGGGATTAGTAAATCCGGATAGATTGGTACATATGTTGCTTGCTCATTAGATAAGGATGATTGATCTCATGATTATTTGTGTGAAGACACTAAAGCAAGTATATAGGTGCTTATTGGAGAATAAGTTCACTGAACGTGACTCGCTATGGAATACCTAATGGAGTTTTACTTGCCTGTCAATAGGAATTCCTAATGTGATAGTAGTATAAGTGATCCTTGAACTTGAGATCATTGTAGACACTCGAAATTTTTGTTCCCTGTTACTAACACTGTAGGAGGGCAAGACTGTCTTATCAACTCAACCCCGGTCTCAATAACGGGCCATCAACTCAACCCCGATCTCAATACCGGGCCATCAGGTCAACCCCGATCTCAAAGCGGGCCATCAGATCAACCCCGATCTCAAATCGGTCTGTCAGATCAACCCCAATCTCAAATCAAGCCATCAATTCAACCTCGATCTCAAATTGGGCCATCAAATACACCCCGATCTCAATACCGGGCCATCAGTTCAACCCTGATCCCAAATTGGGCAATCAAATCAACCCCGGTCTCAATATCGGGCCGTCAGATCAACCCCAATCTCAAATTGGGCAATCAAATTAACCCCGATCTCAATACCAGGCCATTAAATTAACCCCAATCTCAAATCGAACCATCAGATCAACTCGATCTCAATAACAGGCCGACAGATCATACCCCGATCTCAAATCGGGCCATTAGATCAACCCCCGATCTCAAATTGGGCTGTCATATCAACCCCGATCTTAAATTGGGCTATCAGTTTAACCCCGATCTCAAATCAGGCCATTAAATCAACCCCAATCTCAATATCGGGCCATCAAATCAACCTTGATCTCAAATCTGGCCATCAAATCAACCCCAATCTCAATATCGAGCAGTCATATCAACCCCGATCTCATATCGGGCCTTCAGATCAACTCCGATCTCAATATCGGGCCATCAGTTCAACCCCAATCTCAATATCGGGCCATCAGTTCAATCCCGATCTCAATATTAGGCCATCAGTTCAGCCCCGGTCTCAACCCGGGAAGTACTGGTCAGCCCCGATCTCAACCCGAGAGGTACAGGTCAGCCCCGGTCTCAACCCAGGAGGTACAGGCAAGCCCCGGTCTCAACCCGGGACGTACAGGTCAGCCCCGGTCTCAATTTGGGGAGTACAGGTCAGCCCCGATCTCAAATTGGGAGGTACGGGTCAGCCCCGATCTCAACTCAGGAAGTACAGGTCAGCCCCAGTCTCAACCCGAGAGGTACAGGTCAGCCCCAATCTTAAGCCGTGAGGTATAAGTCAGCCCTGGTCTCAACCTGGGAGGTACAGGTCATCCCAGATCTCTACCCAAAAAGTACAGGTCAGCCCCGATCTCAACCCGGGAGGTACAGGTCAGTCCCGATCTCAACCTGGGTAGTATAGGTTAGCCCTGGTCTCAACCCGGGAGGTATAGGTCAGCCTCGGTCTCAACCCGAGAGGTACAGGTCAGCCTCGGTCTTAACCCGGGAGGAACAGGTCAGCCCCGATCTCAACTCAGGAAGTACAGGTCAGCCCCGGTCTCAACCCGGGAGGTATAGGTCAGCCCCGATCTCAACTCGGGAGGTACAGGTCAGCCCTGGTCTCAACCCGGGAAGTACATGTCAGCCCCGGTCTCAAACCAGAAGGTACAGGTAAACCCTGATCTCAACCCGGGAAGTACAGCTCAGCCCCGGTCTCAATCCGAGAGGCACAGTTCAGTCCTGGTCTCAAGCCGGTAGGCACAGATTATCCCCGATCTCAACCCGGGAAGTCAGGTCAACCTCAAGAACAATCCTGAAGCATCACAATATCTCCAGGGAAAAATCTGGAAGGACTAAGTCAGCCTCAGAGACAACACTGACGACAAACAGACTCCAATGGGATCCAAACCTTGGAAATAGCCCCAAAAAGTCAACCAAAGGTCATGCAGACACTAAAGGCAATCTCGGGAGGGGCAAAACGGTCATCTTACCAACTCCAAGCCGATTTGGTTAACATCAAGCCAAATTGATGCCACCAAGGTCAGAACGAACCATAACGATGATCCCTAGTATAAATAGCACAAGATAGCTCAACAGATAAATTACGGGGAATCGAAGACCTGGTTATGAACCCGTCTTTTTGGACCCAAAATATATTTTATCCCATGTCATTGTGACACTATCGGTGAGGGCTTTTTGAAAAGGTACACTACGCCTCAAACGGATACTCCGGTCAAAAGTTAGAAAGTTTCGACTTCGACCTTGCGTTGCTTGCAGTGCACGTACTTCGAGATAATTAAACTATATACGTGGGCTCCACCAGGGGAGCCGCACCTCTACCTACGGCAGCAGCAGGTAGAGTGGAGGCTCCCTGGCCTATATACTTGAGGTACCCCCCCCCCCCCCTCATTTCAAAAAAATGAAAAAACGCTCAGAACCTATGCCCATTTGGTTTTTTGTCCAATTTCTTGTCATCCAAACCCAAATATTTTTACTCTAACACGTAAATATACCCACATACTACCACATATCAGAAACTAACCAGTAGATTCGAACATTTAAAGCCTACGATTTGACAAAATGCCCGTGTAGCAGTCCATTGTGAGTATTTTTACGATCAGCAAGTCAATACTACTACTTCGCACTTGTATACACTTGCACGTTAAGTTTTGTTTTCTAAATATGCCTGGAACTCAGTTCTGTGGTCGTTTTCGTCAACCTTTGGTACATTTTTGTACATAAACGCATGTTCTGGCATTTTTACAACTCGGATTGACGATCCGTCGCTTCCAGCAGCCTCGGCATACTTGCATCTTTGTTTTAAGCAACTTCGTCGGACTGGGTTATCTTCCCAGTCCGGGTTTGGCTTTTTTTGTATATATTTAACTATATATTGGTAGCTGTCGTTAGCACTACTAAATTTACCTTACTAAGGTTCTACTAATTCAAGAATCAGTATAGCAATAAGCAAGGATCTATCCCACAGAGAGTGAATTGTATTTTAATTATCCAATGAATTGGGAGGTTTTTGTTTGAAAACAATTTAGTAAACAAAAGTGAATTTAAGAAAATATCAATAAGTAAAAGAGTTCAGTTCTTCAGTTCAGTATCCCTTTTTCACAATTATGATTTAATCAAGTTAATATATTATTCTTTCTCCACTGAGATTAATAACCCTAGATAATTGCGATCGCTAATTACTCGAAATTCTCCTTAAGTGTAGATCTAATGCGATGATCGCCAACAAGAGATTCTAGCAAACATACAACCTAGAACTATCAGCCTAGATTTAATATGATAGAAGCATTAAGCATGAGAATTAGATTATTCCAAGCAATAATTACACAATCAGGAATTATTTAACTTGTCTTCTGAATATCTTAACAATATTTCAATGCTTGTCCACAATAAAATACTGTTAATCACTACGTGGATTAGACACACTTCGTTTGCTTAAAATATGTCTTAATCTAGTAGATGCAATTAATTTATTAATTTAATCCTGCAAAAACCAAATCAATCAATTGGATAACATATATGAAAGTTCATGTAGATAATCAGAATAAATCTCAGATGAATGAATAAATATTATAAACTTTAATCAAATCATAAATTGCTAATCAGGTTCAACATCCCTTCAGAATTGAATAAGTGAATTAGCCTGACATGCCTTGATGAACGCCTCCAAGATGAAAGAATGAAATTAAATTATCCCAGATATCTAAACTCAGCATAACAACTGATATTTATAGACTAACAAAACCCTAGTCTAATAAGGCAAGACTACAATCCTCATCCTAATCAACTTTGCACTTAAACATTTAAAAACTAAATTAGCACGTCCGTCCGGCGCGCCCCGCGCTGGTCCGGCAGGGATTCAAGATCTTTATGCGGCCCGCGCTGGTTCCTTTGTAATTTTAGCGCTCCCCATGCTGTACAGTCAACAATGCCAAAATTGTTCCTTTTTATCCTCTTTTGTTCAAACATCGTCCATTCCTACTCATTACACAAAATACATGAAAAGTACAATGTATACTTAAGTAAATGCAATATAACAAGCTAAGAAATACCTATTAAGTAGGTTAAAAACCTACTTATCAAATACCCCCAAACTTGAACAATTGGTTGTCCTTAAGCAAACAAACACATTGCAAACTACTTATCAGAATGAATGTAACCTAACAAAATCAAGCAGAACTCTCAGTAAATAAACACAGGTTGTAAAATTCTTACGAAGAAACACTTTAAGCTCACCATCCATCTTCACTCATGATCAGTCATAGATTATAACATCCTCACATCACATACATAACTTCAACTCTCTCTCGTGTGTGTGTGTCCAATTATATATCAGTAATTCAAAGTTGTTCGTAAGATTATTCCCAACAAACAACTTACTCAAACACATATATCTTCATAATCATGGCATCCACATAAGTATATCGGAGATCAGGCTTTAATAAGCAATAATGGAATAAACATCTAAGCTCAGGCTTTGTGGGTGCATTTTGACGCTCCATCCCATAATTTTTTTTTATATTTCTGATTTGTGCAATGTTCAACCCCCTTAGGCTATTCAATGTTACCCATGTAACAGACTTTCAGCCAACGACTCCCAAACCTGAAAGCTTTAGGGCGCTAGGTGTTAAGACATCCCCGAGGGTTTACTTGTCCGAGTAACAAAGGCCACGAGGTCAAACTAAATCAGTATTTTTTTTTATTTCACACATCTATATTTTTTCATTATTTTTTTCATTTTCATTTTTTATTTCTTCATTATTTTTTTCTGAGCCCTATTTCCCCCAAACTTATGTTTCAGCCAATTCTTTATCTTTTCATCTGTGATCAAGTAAGTGTCCGTGTTCTTAATACATATGAATTCCTAATCATTACTGACATTTTATTGGTGTGCTTGAATGTTGAGAGAAAACTACAGTCATGCAATGATGTTACTATATTCAAAAATAATTAAATCATGAAGGTCAATTTCATACAAGATCTAGTGCAAATTCGTAGACCTCAACCATGTAGTTAATTACCTTGAAATACTGCTCAATCACTAATGCATGTATCTACTAACAAAAATCCTACATGAATGCAATATTTTTGTTATTTTTTTTATAAGATACATATGAAAAGAATCTACTCTAAATGCAACCTTGATAGTAGTGCGCATACAAGCCAATCATGTATGATGATAAAACACATACTTTGTAAACAATCTTATTTATTTATTAATAAAATATTAATTTAAGGCATTTAATTATCTACATGGTGCTATTTTTTATAATATGTAAATAACCCATAGTTTTAATCAATGCTTTTAGAATCATGATGAGACCATGCTAATGAGATCTAAATTCTTAGAAAGCTTAAAAACTAAAAAAGTTCTCAATCGTGGGATTTTTAAAATGGGAATTAGTAAATCCGGATAGATTGGTACATATGTTGCTTGCTCATTGGATGAGGATGACTGATCTCATGGACATTTATGTGGAGACACTAAAGCAAGTATGTAGGTGCTTATTGGAGAATAAGTTCACTAAACGTGACTCGCTATGGAATACCTAATGGAGTTTTACTCTCCTGTCAATAGGAATTCCTAATGTGATAGTAGTACAAGTGATCCTTGGACTTGAGATCATCATAGTATCTTATATATAACAAATTATACTTTGACTTATTCCTTAAGGCCTTTTAAGGTATATATAGGGTATGCTTGGGTATAATGAGTTACATATGGAGATAATGTATGATCAATAAAGAATCAACCACCTCTAGTAAAAGAGGAGATATGTCCTATGTGATTTGTTAAATGACAACCAGGAATCCTTGGCCAAGGTGGAATGAAATTAGAAAGAGGTTTCTAATTTGCATTATTTGGAGTTGTTCGTTTTCTAATCGAAATACATATGATTAAATAAATTAAGACTTGACAATAAATCCATGTCTTATATTTAATTGGGACGTTGTATGGTGGAAGGATTGAATTGTACGGTAACTATTAACTCACAGGTTCTTTTATGATTAATGCTAAAATCTATATTATCTCGAAAGTTGTTGATCGCTATGGAGGCTTATCCCTATTGTAGAATAAATATTATTTATTTAAATAGATTATTAGTTTAATTTATTTATTTAAATAAGATTAGAATTGTTCTAATTGATTTATTCACAACCGGTTTAGTATGGAGAACCTAAAGGGTCACACTATAAAAGGAAGAAGAATTATTTAAGAAGAAAATGGCATGATAGTAATAATGCATTAAGTATAATTAATTTAATCTATGGTGATAGAATAAATTAAATAGCTTAATGTTTATTATTTAATATTTTAGAAATATTAAATATAAATTAATAAGAGGAGTCTTATTAATAATATTATTATTATTATTATTATTTTAATTCTAAAGGAGTTTAGGAATTAATATAATATCAGTACTCTCTCTCAATCCTAATAATATTAGGATATAAATTAATTAAAAGTGTTTAATTAATTAATTAAATAAAACCCTATTCTAATTGGATTAGGAGGGTTAACCTAATATCTATATAAGAGAGTCTTATATCAGAAATAAGCTACGTGAATTTTTACAAGGGTTGGGAGTACAAATATTCTATAGAGATAGAAACAAAGGTTAAGCCAATAACCCATCTTCCTGAGTTCTTCATCTTCCTTGGTGGATCACCGTTAGAGGCCAAACATTTGGGTGGCTGACATTGATCAAGGGAAGGAGCCACTACAGAGAAATCAAAGGAATCAAAGGAGTAGAACTTGTACCTGAGGAAGCTTGGATCTTCAAAGGTATAATTCCATGTTCTCTCTTTTCTGTTATTAATAACTATCACAAAGCATGATCATAGTTATTGGTTTGTATAAATTTTTGAAAACCTATGTTTCGCGCTTCCGCCCCATTTATGTGATTTGATTGCATGATTGCGTTACATACAAACCCAACAGTAGTATCATAGCCTAACTTTGTGCTAATTATCAATTATATAATTCCATGTATGAATTGATGTATGATGGGATCAGATTTTCTGGACAAAAACTAATTTCTGGTGATTCTGCCGACGAACGGCGCAGCTGCGCAGCTTCCCAGTTTATTCCCGGCGCAGCTGCGCCGGTCTGCAAAATCCGGTGTCCCAGGTGCGCAGCAGCCCAGTACATTCTTGGCGCAGCTGCGCCGGTGCCTGAACAGACCCTGAAAATTAATTTTATTTAATTAAGTAAACTGTTTATTAAATTAATGAAGTTTTAAAATAAAGATGTTTATTTTATCTGAAATATGATTTCAGATTGCTAAAATTAAAGGAGTTTAATTTGGATTTATTTTTGATTAAAATAAAAGAGTTTATTTTGTTTCAAAAATAAAATTTAGCAAAATTTTTGTCCAATAAATGACACCGATCTATACATGGAATAGCTTTATAATTCATGAGATGGATGGAAATTTATTGATGCATATGGTGCTGTGTATGATAATAAATGGGGTTGATTATGGACTATGACCAATGTGATTGGATTTTATTTTGGATGTATGCTTGAATGAATAGGTTTTATAAAATGGGGTCTGCGTACCTCGTCTTCCCTAGTTTTATTTTCGATGTAAATTCTATCTCCTTCCTATGTACTTTCCCTTGACTGTTGATCAAGGTTTCTATTTAATTATAGTTTATGTAATAGAAATAGTTAGAATTATCTTGATGAAATTGAAGACCAAGGAGCAAGGAACGCGTGAAGACCCATTTGTATGGAGCCCGTGTTTAAATGTAATAGTTATATTTAAATTTAAATTCTTGCACTCCTAGGTTTGACCTTTTGGTTCACTTGGTGGCTCTAGTGAACCAAACTAGAATAAAAAGTCCATAATCAATCCGGGTAGAATATAGTATTCTATATTGCATGCTAAATATTATATATATGCTAACATGCTTCGCATGTTTAATAAAATGATTCGTATTATATATATATATATATATATATATATATATATATATATATGTGCATGCGTGCTAAATAAGATGAGACAAATAATAACAAACCCCTCAAAGAAATAATATTAAGTCTGAAGCGTTCAAATGATATTTGGAATATCGAACATCGCCTTCTAGCATGATTAATTGATAGAGTATTAAATATTTAATATGAGCTTGTTGTGCTATCCACAAGGCGAGTATTAAGTATTTAAGATGTTAATTAATCACATTTGATGCTTATCAAGAAAATTGAACGATCTAGTCTTGTTGTGCTATCCACAAGGGCGAATATTTTTCTTTTTTGAATTTATGGAAGTGCTAGGCTGGACTTAACTTAAATCATTTTAGTTCAGATGTGCACACACTTGACCATTATGATTTAAGAGGCAAAATAAAAGGAATTACATGGTGATGTAATTGACAAGAGTTGTTTACCTATTTATTTGTATATCGCTTGTTGTACTATCCACAAGGTTATATACATTTGAAATGGGATCCTTATCCTCACTAGCAAATCTTTAATTAGATGTTGCCGAACTATATAAGTGAGGGTAATATAGTTTGATGAAAATAGTGGGAGATACCAATTTAAAATAAAGACCTAAATTTATTTTGGTATGCAAAGTTAATAAAATGAATGTTTGCTAAAAATATTATCTTTTCACATGCAGAATTTTAAAAATGTCAAAATCACTAATCTCACTAGGAGAAATGAGGAGGGACTCACAATTAGGGACAAGAAGTAATCTCAGCATTTGCAACTAGCAAGTGTACTACACTAATGTTATACACTTATACACCTTATATATACACTTAGGGTACACAAATTTCATTTTATAAACACATAGGCTATAAAATATATATACACCTTCATTTCATATAGCTTAGGTTATAAATGAATTATAATTGTAATATTTATTTGCAATGTATCATATACCACCCATATATATCTTATCCTTCCGGATATAATTCTATCGCGTATCATCACCTTTACTATCCCAACTCTATTATTCCAATTATTGAAATCCTTATCGATTAACAATTGTTTACTTGTTATAACATTCACATGGTACTAAATAAGGTTCACCCACACATATGTAATCACATAAACATTATTATGTAACCTACAATTAACCTTACTATATAGTCTATATATAATATATAGCTATATTAATGCGTCACATTGCATTATACTTAATAAAGATAACTACACTTCACACTTCATACAATATATAGTTAGTTACTATACGCTATACATTTTATTCGCATGCTTGCATATAGAAGTAAATAATTTACTTATCTCATCAATTAATTAATAATAATATTAATTAATCTATTTCTCATTAATCAATGGAATTATAATTTTCATAACAATTAATTAACATTTATATAGTTAATTATCACAATAAATAAATATAAGTCTTATTATATTTATAACAAATATACTTATTATCATGCTATCACTCGCAATAATAATAATTCAACATATTATTATAATAACAATTAATATAGATTAATTATTTAATTAATAATTCTTTCATCTTTGAATTAATCAATCCATTACCGAATCTATTATCGTGCCACACAAGGCATTTCTCACAAGCTTAATCTCAAGCTTATTATTATTCTCATCCCAAAATAAAAGCCATCAGCCTTTT